>QKQZ01001319.1:0-14296 GCA_003595255.1 Solenopsis fugax | reverse complement strand
TGATGCAATTCAAACCAGCCGCCGGTGCCGCCTGGCGCGCTCGTAAAACTTTTCGTCGCCTTCCGCGCCGCGCGTCGCGCGCGCGAATTCGAAGCTCTCTGCCTCCATGCGCCTCTCTTCCCGGGGCATCGCCGATCCTTCGCCCTCATCACGGAAAAACACTCGGCGAGGGCACTCCTGGGACACATCGAGCTTCCTAGGAACTGTTCCGCGAAATTATGCTGGTCCTTAGGCGAGTAACCCTAAGCGCGCTCGTAATCTCGCTCGCGGGAAATCTCACGCGGAAGCGAGACGGGGCGATGCCCCGATTGCCGTGAGAATTGATCCGATCGATTGACTCTCATTCGTTACCCCATTTACTATTTTTCATTGTTTCTTTATTTCATTCGCTTCCCGTATAGCACAGAGTAGCGAAAACATTGCAAAATATTGCTGCAATGTTTCAGCACACTGTTAGAAATTTCTTAGTGACTTTTAATTAACATGTAAAGGAAGCTTGGTTCAAGCCCGTAAATGAAAAGTAATGCGATACATGAATATTTATTTACTAATGTCTTAAATTTTATTAACATTTGTATTAAAAATATATTAAATTTCAGTACACTCATATATTTTAATTCACTTAAACTTAACTTTATTAATATGTACATTAAAAATCATTTCAGTTACGCGTGATTTAAATATCATTTACCATTGTATATTAAAAGTTCATGAAATTTCATGACATTTTTAACAGTTCAATACTGCATTGCACTGCATTAAACTGAAATAATTTTTAATGTACATGTTAACAACGATAAAATATCCGCTTCAGAAATATTGATACGTAATATTGCAGCAACGTTAATACAATATTATGTACGTTGCTGCAATGCTGCTGCAACATTACGTATCAATATTTCTGAAGCGGATATTTTAGCATTGTTGTAATTTTACTGAAACGTTGCAGCCGTATTTTGCGATGCTTTTTCTATGCTGTGCTGTATGGGTTCATCTATTTCATTCATTTTTTATTTATTGTAAAAACGTTGATCTGCATCTGCATCCTACTCGCGAATTGTACGAAATGTATTTTTAGTGGAAACAAGAAGTCTGTCACGATGAGAGCAACGAGATAAATTCGCGTACTCGCGTCGCTCGATTGCAAAAACGCGATAGCGCGGGTTTTCCGGTATTAGCGAAAAGCGGTGCCCCACAACCGGAGTTCCCGCTCATCCCTTCCCCCTTCGTTCGCTCTTGGCATAATGAAAAGCTTAGCAGTTGGTTTAACTTGGCTGAGGATTAAGTTTACCTCGTTTCAAGGGTGCCAGAGCAGCGTGGAATTTCTACCTCTTATTTTTCCACCTCCTCGCCCCGGCGCTGGAAAAGAGCACGGTAGGTATTTCTTAATTAGCAGCAAGTATCTCGTCCGACGGAAGTTGCCTTATTAATTAATATTACAGAAGAGAGACGATAGCGGGGAGGGAGGCAAAGAGAGAGAGAGAGAGAGAGAGAAAGCGAAGAGAAAGGGTGACGGATGCGAGGGTAAGAATACTTTCTGCGAAAGGCGCGACTTTCGCTTATACGATTACGCGGTCAAGATAACCACCGGATTATTCTCGCTAAGGTAAAAAAGTCGCGCTGTACAACTATGGAGTGTGGTATAATCGCGGAGTGCGATGAATAATCATGGAATTCTGTGCGACACACGGGCCGAGATTAAATCTTATATTATGTAAATTTGTAACCAAGACTTAAATATAAGTCGAAATGTCGCGTGTTCTGGTGGGATACGGAGAGATATGCTAATCCCGTTTAAACTTAAACCTGAGAAATGCTGAGAAAATTACGAAGCAACGGTGATAACCTAAATAAAATAGTTTCGTCGTTATTAACTATAATAGTAGATATTATAAGATAAATTCACACATCTGCAGAGAGAAAACGCATCAATTTTACACATTTCTTTTATGCGTACTTTAACTTGATATTACACAAACAGAATGATTTTGTTGAAGTACAAATCTGAAAATAATTATGTTGAATTATTAAAAAATTATATTGAATGTGTGCTGGTTGCTAGAATATCAATTTTTTGTAGCAGTATTAGGGGAGAACTACCAAATGCGTACCACTAAGATATTTTTTATTATACTTCGCTATTTTGGATGCAAATCAAAGTTCGAAATTGTAATTTAATGTTTTATGCATCTACACTGAAAAAAATCCATGTATTTTTACATGAAAATTACTTGTGTATAAACAGAAAATTACCTAATTATGACCGGAAATTTACTTTTAAAAGTAAATTTCGCAATATTTAAGTAAAATTTACTTTTAAAAGTAAATTTCCGGTCATAATTAGGTAATTTTCTGGTTATACACAAGTAATTTTCATGTAAAAATACATGGAAAATGGAAAAATACATGGATTTTTTTCAGTGTATTATTACATATTAAATCTTTCTAATAATAAATTAATTTATTATAGCTTTTCTAATTTTTTTTTAATGAAAAAAGTACAATTTCTTAAATCCATATATTTCGATGCAAGCATTTGTTTATTCTGTTTAAATAAAAATATTTACTTTTAAGTAAATAAACATTATGGTAAATGTGAAATTTTGTATTATTACATTTTTTAGATTTAAATAATGATTTTACACATAAGCTAATCATATTATTAAACTTAATTAAATTTTATTCTTAGATTAAAAATCTGATTATCTTGAATATAATAATAATCTAACAGTAAATATTTTCTAGAACTGCAAGAAAAAAATACTTGATTAAAAATTATTTCTTTATTTTATTTATAAGAAAGAAATTTAGAAATTTTTACATTAAACAATTTTTAATTTGCAAGTAAATAAACTATCAGGTCCCATCGAGTAAATAATTTTTTTATCTTAAGTAAAGTTTTTTTGTTTTAAGATATTCTTTCTCTCAGTAAAGCAATTATTAATTTTACTATTATTACTTATTAATCTTACATTACTATCTTATTAATCTTACATTAGTATTATAATAAAATTTGTGATGAAACGGGTCAAGAAACTTCGTAGAGTTTAAAAAAATATTGATTTAAATTTTACAATAATTGTAAATATGTATGTAATGAATGTAAGATATTTTACAAGCTTTCTTTTATGAAAATATGAGAATTCAAAATAAAATTGTACAAGTACGTTATTATCAGCTGTATAAATTGATGAAAAATTTATAGCGGATGTACCTAATTTTATAAAATGTTGATAGCATATACAAACCAAGATAAAACTTGCTGATTTTTTGTCTATATTACCTATTTTTTATTTACTTTTTATTTTTATCACTAAATGTTGCATAATGAAGTAAAAATGTAAAATATTGAAGAGATACGTTTTAAAAAACCGATATGCACTTAGCAGCTTTCCCCTATCATGTTTGAGCGTTCTATATAATTGTTTTAATAGTTTAACATAAAATTACTTTCTGATCTGTATTTAGCTAAATTTTTAAATACTGCAATAAAATTGTTTTTTCCACGTACTATTGTGAATTTTATATTTTTATACGACTTGGTTATTATACGAAATAGATCTCGTTTTTGTCATTTACACATCATTCTCAGGATCAATCAAACTGTTCACCAAGCCACTTTTGCCACATTGTTTCGGCTACTTGTGACGGTCGCTTAATACGGCCGTTAACGAGCTCGCAAAGATAAATTCGCGTCTCAAGAAGTATCATTAACGAAAGGGTCGAATATGCCCTATGGTATCGCTAGGGCCGTCCGCGCCGAAGGAGCAGTAAAACTCGACTCGGAGAAAAGGGCGGGCCGGCGTTGAAGAGAACAACTAAATAATACGGCCTCTCGGAGCGGATATTCGGGAAGTTAACGTCGCGAAAACGAGAGGACGGACGTGGAAAAAGTGTGGAAAGGAAAAGAAAGAGCGGCCGGTGTCACGCGCGAGACGTTTTAATAAACCGAGTTGGCCAATCAAAGTGGGAGTTAAGGAGCTTTCTTGTTTTTTAACGGCCGTTTTTACGCCCGCTTAAATCACGCGCCGCCGTTGCCGCGCGTTCGGCTCGCGAAATGATAGGGCGGGAAGTGAATGCGAACGCGAGAGATGCCTTGCGAGGAAGCAAGAAGGAACTCTGAATTCAGGAAGGCGCGGAGAGATTTTTTTACGAGTGAATGGTGATGAGAGGGAAGGGCAACGGATGTGAGTGCACAAACGAGCATTCGTGCTTAGACTCTGTTCCGGGATGTCGATCACGTCTGAGGACGACGTATCGATGCAATAGGTAATAATTAATTTTTTCACAACGTGTGGAGAAGAATGTATAAAAAAAGAAAATAAAAGTTACATGTTGCTATAAAATAATTAAGCACGAGTTAAATTGTTACATACAGAAAAATATCATTCTCGTGCTAAGAAAAGCGACTACTTAAGGATGTTCTGGCTATACAGTCCCAGCTAAAAGTTAAAACTGCAACAAAATATATTCATGTTTGTTACAAAAGTTATTATAAAATAAAAATTTGTATTTTTTCGAAGAAAACAATGAAAAATTGATGGTTTATAATAATTTTTGCAACGGAAATGACTATATTTTGTTGCAATTTTAAAGACAACTTTTAAACCAGTTAGTAAATCTAAATCAATTTTTGCACAAATATTTATTAGAATTTTGTTAGTATATATAAAAATTTTTATTTAATTTTCAATATCCCTTCCTTATCAAATTTGCAAAAAAATGCAATTTTTGTAAATTTGAGGAAGGACCTTTGCGAATTAGATCAAAATTTTTACATATACTAACAAAACTCTAATAAATATTTGTGCAAAAATTGATGCAGATCTATTTACTCATTTAAAAGTTATTTATAAGATCAAGAATAAATAAAAAATTAAATAACTTTTAATCTAATAAGAGAATTGTGTTCAAATTTTATATAGACACACAAACGTAATAATAGAACAATCTGTGAAATTTTTACGTTCTTAACTTTGGTAACGTTTTTAAGATACTACCTTTACATCCTTAATTTCTACTTTTCTTCTTTTAACTCTTTGAAGTACGTTGTTACACATATATAACACCTTTCAAAAATAAAAAGAAAGTATCGCATTTTTTGGCAGCATTTTTCTGTGTGTGAGCCGATCTGTACTGTTACGATTATTCTTACACGCAATTATTATATCGTTATTAGAATATCGATACTTCGGTACTTGACGTTCCGATTGGCGAATCGGAACGAGCTACTTTGTGGGGCTGCATCGACGGCGGACAGGTGGTTATTTTAACGCTCGATAAGCGCAGACGGATGCGCACATAGGGATGCAGTTATTGGCACTTTAAGCGTAGACTTTTCATTCACGGCCTCTATAGGCTCGCGCGCGGCGCACCGCAAACTATACATTTTTCATTCAGTCAGTTAGATGAATGATCTCACGTTGCGAGAGTGTACAGAAGTCCGTGCCGGAGCGTATCTGCGTTTTGTTATACTCGGAAACGTAGCCAACAATACATGTTATCGATCGCGAAATTACTGCGCAATACCGCGGTTATAGACAGATGCTGTTTCTATTACGGAAAAATAGAACAAGACACGGGAAATCCCTCAATCTCTACACCTTTTCTCACAAACGCGTAATCTAATCGTTTAATTCTTTTTGCCAATTGATCTGTAATATTTTCTATCCTACGCAGTAACGATTCTTGTAGACAACTGAGTTTTTCCGAATACTATTTATCTCTTTTAACAATTTCTTCGTTTAATAACATATTGATTAATAGACCGTGCATAAATATCAGATGATATTTTATGTAAGAAATACTACTATTTTATAATAAAATAATTATTGGATTGTAATACTAGTACATTTCAGATTATATACAGTCATTTATTATATCAGATTATATATAGTTATTATAGATTATATTATTAATAAATATGGATGAATGTGGTTTGAACAATTAGAATAAAATCAAAATACTTTGTAAAAATAAATAATTGTCATTTTTATGCATTTCTATTAAATGTAACAATTTAGATGTATCATTCGTCTGAAAAATTTCTTATCTCTTGTCTGTTACACTTATAACATGTCGAAAAAATCTTATTATCTAGCATTGATTTATACAGTATTTAATCCTGGATATATAAATGCGAATATAATATCTAATGTTTATGGAAAGAAGGATGGAAGAAAAAATGAAATAGGACATCTAATTATTAATAGTTTTTTTATCTTTTATAGTTTTATATATTTATTTATTTTTATTTCATATAGAGAATAATAAAAATCTTTCCCGATTTTTTCATCATGCGATTTAAACACTATGAAATAATATTGAATAAAAATTAAATAAAAATTGAATTGAATAAAACTATACATTCCAAAAATATAAATACTTATATTTTTATTTTATATCTTGGTTTTTTGCTTATTTTTTTCTCTGAACAATGGATTCAATAATTTAATTATTTATGACGTACATATTTGATATTAAATTTGATATATATCGTTATGTTATAATCTCCCTCGTTTTCTGGAAAACTTGTTTATTTGTAGAATGTTCGATAAAATGTGCATACAAGAGTACACGCATTGTATATATGCTCCAGGATTAAATATTCTTTTTATTCTAGCTCATCCATTTCAAAGCAATAGCTCTACGATATGTTACATTCATCCGTAATATTCATAGATTCATTCCTTCTCAATTTAAAACAAAAGATTATTTTGAAACTCACCGAACGATGCGCAGCAACAGAGTATAGATTGTGTCGTAGCTACGTTGATCTGCAAAATACAAGTGCAAAGCCCAAATTATAATTACCGTTCACAATAATTAAATTTCAAAAAATAGTTATTATATGAAAGTCTTTATTTGCACATGAAGTAAACATTTAATAAAAGTAATTCCTTGACTTCCAAAAAATTTCTTGTCTTTTTTCTCCAATAAAATTCCACTAAATAATAATCATAAAAAAATTTTTCTTTAATTTTTCTATAAATTATTTAATAAAGCGGTTCAAATAAACGGAATTTATTCTATTTCCCGGTAAACAATTAATATATGTATAAATGATAAGTTACTCACCCTTTGGTTGCTCCGTTGTCGCATCCCAGGCCTCCTTCTCTTCCTCTTTAGTTCCTTCGTTGTTATTCTTTTGTGGCACTCACACATAACACTTACTTTGCGCACATTCACAGATTGTTAACGTATGAACAACAAATTTCCTCGATTGTCAATATTAAAATATATGCCGGGCTAATGACTACTGTATTGACTAATTAAACGCTTCGCAAAGTCGATCCATTTTGTACCCCCGACACGACGTTAACAATCGAAAAATTTGAGAATGGCTTCCTTAATTTAATTGATACTGCGAAATACGACGCGATGAATAAAATCGAATTAATAGTAATTAATTAAAACGTGATGATCCGTCCGAGAATGTACAATTGAAATTCACATTCATATTATAATACACTTCGAACGCGTAAACATATAAAACATATGTACCATTAATAAATCTTTATATCATGGTCTTCCGTTTCGACAATTCGTGTATCATTTTGCAGATTGAAAATGAGTAATCCGGCAGATCTTTAAGGATGCATGTGTCTCAAAGTATTATCAAAAATTTTAAATTTTCATAGATTATTCTGTGCTAGATTATCTGTATAAAACATAAATATAATTTTCTTATTGGTTTAAAAGTTATTTAATTTTTTGTTTGCTCTTGATTTTTGTGTAAAATCGTGTTTTGTAAAAGTACTTATTTGTAAAGTTGAGTAATGAAGTAGCATTACGAATTAAATCGTATTTTTACGTATACTAATCAAACTCTAATAAATATTCGTGCAAAAGTTTTGAATTTCTTACTTATTTAAAGTTATTTATCTAAAACTGCAAAGTAGGGTTATTGCGTAAGTCATTGAAATCAAATCTTTCGTTATTTTCTTTTTTTGCAGCTGATTTCACAATTAAAATTTAAATATTTATGACTAACATTTTTTGTCATTGATTAAGAAACAAAAAGAATTAATCTTAAGAAGTATACAGTTTTTAAATTTCGATAACTTTTAACTGGTATGTACAGCCAAAATATTTCTACAATGTGATATGAAACATATTCGAGCATTGTTGAACATTGTACTGTATTAATATTGTGGTAAAAACATGATAAGATGATTTAAGAAATAAAAATATAGTTCATACATTTAACGTTTTTTTCTATATAAAAGTTGTTAAAAAGGAATTTGTAAAAAAGAAAATAAAATTTGCACGATTTTTTTGTAAATTGCAAAGTTAAAACAATAGTAAATACATTATTGATAATATTAGATTATTTTACATGTTTATAGCTTTCTAAAACTGTTTTGTTTATATTTTTCTCCTTCCATATTTTCTATGATTTAAAATTACTGTGCAGCGTAAAACGGAGCACCTTTTCGTAAGAACACAACTACAATATTGACAGATGTTTCATAAATTTTTTAATTTTTTTTTAATACCGTAAGATAGGAAACTAATGTCAGACTAGACAGAGTTACTAATAAGATGCCAAAAAAAATGTATAAAGTGGGAGGATTTAATTCTAGCCTTTTAATTTTATAAACTTTATTTATCAATACATAAAAATATATTTTATTACTTAATTTATTAATTTATTTTATAGTTAACTCCTTCCTTACGGAATCGTGTCTGAATTCTGCTATTACTGTCTAGAGTGCCAGTTTTGGAGCAATACCCAATTTCTCAGAAGCTCTTTTCGAATTATGTTTTAAAGAAACATACAAAATACGAAATATTATAATAAAAACTGCTATATCATTTGATAGAAGACACTTTCTAGTTTGTATTTATTTAGCTTTTGTAAGAAATATTAACCAAAAACAAAATAGAGTGCTAATATTGGCGATTTTCTTCTATTAGTTTCGATAAATAGCCATCACGATATACATACGAGAGAGTTAATCATTTATGCATTCGGTCCGGCAATCGTCAAATATTCTTACGGAATTCGTTTACTTGCACTTATCGCGCACGCGTCTTAAAGATGTCTGTTAAGTTAGCACCCCCACCACAATAAATCGGAACGGCATTTATGCTAAAATTAAGTGCTTTTTATGTGCTAATTATGTACCGTGTTTTTAATTTTTGTGCTCGAGCGGTTTAGTAGAAAATCACGATTGAAAGTGGCGGTGCCAGCTTAACGTTAAGCCAGCACTTACTTATAGTAATTATTTATAAAATTCAAAAATCAATACACTAGAATTAAATGCTTTTTATGTGCTTTCCAAATATATATAAACAAATGTTTGTACTCAACTTCTTCGATCAAAAAATCACCCCGAAGTACGAATCCACCTTCCCGATACAAGAATAAAGTACCAGTAAAAACGCAGATATCAAATTGATCATAGGCTCAAGATATTCTCTTATTTATGTGCTTTCGAAATAAGCACGACGAGATTTTTGTGCTCATCCCCTTCAACCGAAAAACTGCCCTTGAAGTGAGCACCTTTATGGTACAAGTACACATTTCTAAGTAGCTTACTTTAGCGAAAAAATTTTCTATGATTAATTCTCTGAATAACAAAGTTCTACTAAAAATATAAATTTGTAGAAATTATTAGTTTTTTCATAGAAATATTAATTTTTTTATAGAAATATTTATTTAAAAAAATGAAAATTAATAAAAAGTGTTCCAATTCTAACATTTTGGCGTAGAATTTTGTCGACTTTTTCCCGCTAAGGACGTCTCGCTCTTACTAGTAATAATTTTTTTCAAATATCACAAGTCGATTAACGTCAAATAAATTTTCAAATATTATTACATAGTTTTTTAAATCGATTCCTCCTATTATTTCTTTATATATGTATATAGTCACGAAACTAATTGTCCGGACACAGGATACATAGAAGATTATTTTATACTTAAATTTATCAAATACTTTAAATTTATAAAGAAAATGCGATTAGAATTGAAAACTCTTGCCAGTGATACAAATTTTCATAAAAAAAAGGTTTGTTTAAAAAATTTATTGGTTTGTTAACAAAATAAGGCTGAAAGATGTATTTAAATAAAATTGCAATAAAGCATCGATTCTACTTTATCACTATCTTTATTTGCTTTTCTTCTAACTGGCCGTTGGATTTCTGACTCTCATCGAGTCACAGTACCACATCTGTTTTTACTCAAGTCAGAAAATGTGTAAAAAATGTTAAAATTGTGGAAGAATAATATTGTAGTGGCCCGGGCTTCCGGGCACTGGCCAACACAGTATACGCCGCTAGGTTTGGCCGCGAGCGTGAGGCCCCACGCTATGGCGCGTTGAGTGATTCTGGCGCCGCCGCTAGATGGCCACGTTACTCGCAATTAAAGTGCAAGCACAAGTGTTATAAGTAGACGCAAATGAATATCGATTTTAAGCTTATGTCATAAATTTAAGAGTTAAATCTGTATCTTCATCAAAGAATCTTCTTTTTTGATGAAGACGGAGATCTAACTCTTAAGTTTGTGACATAACCTTGAAATTTACATTCATCATTCAATAAATTTTTTCAATTTAAACACAAACTTTTTTTTACTGGTACTTTACTCTTGTATCGGAAAGGTGGATTCGTACTTCGGGGAGTTCGGGGATGATTTTTTGGTCGAAGGAGTTGAGTACGAACATTTGTTTATATATATTTGGAAAGCACATAAAAAGCATTTAATTCTGTATTAATTTTGGAAGTTTATAAATAATTATTATAAGTGGGTGCTGGCTTAACGTTAAGTTGGCACCGCCACTTTCAATCGTGATTTTCTGCTAAACCGCTCGAGCATAAAAATTAAAAACACGATACATAATTAGTCATAAAAAGTATTTAATTTTAGTATTGGTGCCGTTCCGATTTATTGTGGTGGGGGTGCTAACTTAACAGCATCTCAAAGAGCAATGCGTTGCCACGCGGCACACCTATGTATGTTGTACCCCAAGTCTTGCTGCGCGCGCGGTGACCTTGCGTCTCATACAATCACTACGTCGCGCCGTACAACCGCTCATTGAGCCGTTGTTTTCGTCAGCTATCGCGGAGGAATATTCGAAGCGTGCGACGCGCTGTTTTTGTTTATGCAAGGTCATCGCGCTGTCGTTCACACGGCCGCGGCCCGAGCGAACGGCGCGGCGTGCAGGTGTTATTGTCCTTTTAAACGCGATCGAAGCAAGAGCTATTGTATATGTAGGACTGCTAGAAGCGACCACGAATGTTTGATTACCTAGTGAATAATTCTCTCGATTGGTATCGAGGCGAGTATTGCCGAAGCGTATATATTTTCCGCGATTTACTTGTCTGACTCGCAATTCGAAGCGCGATAGTCATGTATTCTTTTCTTGCGATTTTTCTATGGAAAAGAGATAATTCGATAGGTACACAGAAAAAAAATTAGTATCAAATTAAGAATTCATTATTTTATGTATTAGCAAGAATATAAAATTTTCTTGGTAGAATTTATAATCTTAAACAGACATAATTTGCTTACATGAAGAAAATTTTTCTCTTGAAAATGAAACAACGAATTTTGATTTAATACTAATTTTTTTTTCTTTGAAGAGATGTAGTTCTTATTCCCGTGATAGATAATTCTTTATTAATTACTATACGTGGATTCGGACGCATTGCGCTTTAGATTTTTCGTTGACGTTCGATGACTCGGGTTCGGAATAAGAGCGCGTAATAATCGAACGATTCGTTTAATAGAAAGCCGTAATATATCGGGCGTTTATTAATAGTATCGTATGCATAGATTTCGCAAGAGATTTACGTTCGAAATTCATTATGAATGCAATAGTGAATTTAGGTTGTACATTTCTCCGGACAGTTCATCGCGTTTTAATTGCCCATTAACTCGATTTTATTGATTGCGTGCTCACGGTGCTAAAGTTGCCGATGCTATTCTCAAATTCTTCATCAACGAAATGTGTATCGAAATATGATCTACCAACGTGATCTATTTAATCGATAAATATAACAATTAATTTGATACCTATTTCACAACCGCGTTTATTCGGCACTTGCAGTTATTTTTTAAACGCGTGGTGTTTCGCGAGTGAATTTTTTGTGTAAATGAAGTTTACAAAAAGCAATACTAGAACAAGAGAAGAAGAGGAGGACGAGGCGGCCTAGGAAGCATCGGAGAACGCCGGAGCAACCATGAAGTAAATAATTTATCTTATATTTAGATTATTATATATATATATATATAAATACAAGATTTTTTAAGAATTTTGTAGAAATTTAAATTTAAAAAATCAAAATTATTTTGCATACATAGTAACTATTTTTTAATATTAATTATTAATCTTGAGCATGCTGTAATTTATATACAATTATATGGTATAATTCAATATTGTTACAAAGCAACCTCCGCTGTTGCGCTTCATATCGATGTGTTGAATAATCTTTTATTTCAAATTGAGACAATGGACTATGAAAATATTAGATAAATACCTATATTAATTGTAGACAAAGGTTTAATATAAATGTATATCAAATTGAGGGATATTGGGACATATTGCAGATAAATGTAACGTTTCATAGATCCATTGCTTTGATATGAATGGACTAGAAAATAGATTTGGATCTATATTTAATCCTAAAGTATAGTCAGTCATATTCATCAATTTATTGCGTACGTATACGAGGATACACTCGTACGCACACAGAACTGACAAAAGAGCTCATTATATCCGCATATCAATTATTAGTACATTTCGATATATTATTACACGACAGAATCCTAATTGCGAGATATATCAGTCGCTTTACATTTATCTCGCAATAAATGAATAGAACGGTAAACATATTTTCCGGACAGAAATGACAAATGATAGAATAATGTTCGCAAAAAAGTGCCTTTAAATATATATATTTCATTATCTAACATGCAAATATATTATTATCTATTATATTAATTTTTGCCAAGCATCTTGAAGACAGAGAAAAGTTTTGAGAAATACGATTGTGAATACGATAGATACTACACTCAGCAAAAAATTTGTTAAAAAACTAAAATATTTAGTCCGATGCATTCAGTTAAACATTGAGTTGATTCAGCAATTATTATAGTTGCATAAAAGATATAGGTCACTCATATTAACTATTAAAATTTTTTAATTAAGAATTAACTAAATTAGGTTAATATTTAGTTGAACGTGTCGGACTAAATATTTTTATTTTTCGACAAATTTGTTTTAGTGTAATAATATTATTAATATATTTAATATAAAGAATATTATAACTAGCTAAATTTAAATACAAAAAAAATAAGAATAGAGAAAAGAAATAAAATAACAAAATACTATTTTTAAAAATATTCATAAAACTTCTATTTAAATTTCTTCATGGTATGTTCATATTTAACGGACGATAAGATCAGAAGAAGATACTTATATGTAATAAATAAAAATAAACTGATGTGTAAACAAGATAAGAGGAAAGACTATTCATTTAGATATAGATATATTATTCTCTTTTCTTTTTTTTCTAAATATGTCAGGCTTAAATATTATATAAATTATAAAGATAAACAATTCAGAGACTTTTTCAATATGTTTATACCAAGCAAAAAATAAAAATAGACAAGGAAATATCTCAATCACATGATATATTTCAATTAATTTATCTAGTAAAGAAAGCGCAAACGATAATTGTACTTATTTATTCTTATGACAGTCTTATCCGAATTTTTCATAGTCCATTTATTCATATTTATTAATAACGAGAGTTAATTTAATTAAAATATATTTATATCATTCGAAAATTAAAAGGACGACATGTGAGATCTATAAATGTCCATTACACCCCAGTTTCTAGTGATAAGTATAGAATTTATTAGACGCTTCTATATTTCGATGTGTCTTTTAACGGTTGTTTGAAAAAGATATAATTGTCACAGAATCGATGGGGTCACTGATGTTATTTCTTTTCCTCATTACACGCGATCGATCTCAAAGCAAACTTTAATATCAACGCGGCCGACTTAAAGCTCAAGCCAAACGAGGACCCCACTTACGCACATGCGACATTCGTCGTATTCCGACTGCGGTGGGTGCAAAAAAATGCGAAAACTTTTGCATCATACGGCCTTCATTTTTATTCGCCTCGCTCTTTTTTACACTCGGTTGCGACGCGACGTGCGGCCATGCCGGAACGGGACACGCGCTTTCCCATCGGCGGCCGGATATTATTTCAGTCGGCGCATATTTCCGCAAATGAATTTTATGAAAACAGTTTTTGCTCTTTTAATTAATCGCTCCTCCGT
>QKQZ01001315.1:0-63066 GCA_003595255.1 Solenopsis fugax | reverse complement strand
GGTGGAAACACGCGAACGATCCTCTGATCCCCTCGCGAGATATCGGGCCACTCACTCACGCGTCCGCCGGCGACCCTTGCGGAGCGGCGCGCAACATGCCCAGCCAGTTGTTCGACTCTACCCACAATCTCTGCCCTCTCTCTCTCTCTTTCTCTACCTCTCTTTCTTTTTCTTTCCCTTGCTCGACTTTCCTTCCTTTTTCGCCTTCAATCAGACATGCCCTCCTTCGCGTTTATCTCGCTTCCTTTCCCGTTTATCCAATGCGTCTCTCTATCTTTAGCCGAAGCTCTTCGTGCTCTTTTTCTGTTTCTACGTATCCTTGTTTCTCCGTCCGCCGTCTTTCCTTCACTTTCTCCTTCTATTGTACGTTTTATTCTCTCTTCGCTATCGTCCTTTCGGTCTCTCCCAAGTTCAGGGCTGGCGTGCACGCCTGGCGACGCCCCGTTTTGTGGTTTAAGTCCCGTGGGATAACTTGATTAGAGATTTTCTGAAGATTTTACATTTAGCAAGTGCATTTATTGCTTCTGCTGGGATAATCCGGACTTTGCTGGTCAGCGAATTACTGCGTTCGTGCTACCGTACGGTCACGAAGCATTTTTGTTTATCAATCGATAAGGCGGTACGTAGTACCTTGTTTATGCACAAGTAATATGTTGCAATAAAGCTCGTGAAGAAATCTCTCGTGACTATAAAAATCTTTATCATATATAAGAAACAATATCTATGCTTTCTACAGAATTCATACCATAATATCTATAAAGTGCCTGAGTAATAAGGCCCAGCACTAAATAAAATCTACTTTTGAATTTACCACTTAAAAATGCGCTTTACACCTAGTAAATCTATGCTTGAAGATGTCTCAGGAAGTAGGTGAAAAGAAGCTGAGGAATTAAAACGGCAGCTACGCGTCTGTATAATGCAACAAAAACTTGTGACAAAGTGGGTGTATCAGCAGTTTTTATAAAAAATCATTGAGTTTATTAAGTATACAACATCTTACGGTTTATTATAATAAATTATATTATTCATATTTCCTAACTAATAGGAAATAACAAAATATGTTTTTGGAGTAATTATATATTTTTAGAAACAACGCCCCCCCCTTTCTTTAAATAAGGTCTTCTTTGTTATTTATTATGTGTTATTATTTGTTATGTGTTAGATTTACATCAGAAAATGATTTCCAATGCTACTAATTTTTGAGTTAAAATTTCATCCAAATGACTAGAAATTTCTAAAGGTTTAATGATTAATTAAATTAATCAAATTAGAAGTAATTTTGATGTTTAAGAATAGAGTAAACTGTAAGAGATTTTGTTCTTATTAATAATCATTTTGAAACCGATCTGGAAAGTAATGTTCAATTATTTTGTCTCAATTATTTTCATGTTCTTTGTTATTTTGAATTTAATTTTTGATTCGGGCGTTATTATATTTACAAGTATGTAATAAGGCCCAATGTAAGTTAGAAAATAATTTTTTTTGTTTATTTACAAATATTCTATATAAAAGGTACATTTTATTTTGTAAGTGATTGAAATAAAGATTTTATTCTCATTTAGTTTATTTCAATATCACCATAAATAGAATTTTGTAAAACATAATAATGTTAGCTTTATTGAGTTTAAATATCTTATGTCCAATAAATTTACAATATGTTATGTGGAGGATTAACAAATATATAATATAAACATAATATGTTTTAATTAAAACAATTTTGTATTAATTAAAACATATTATATTTTTATTATACGTTGTAATCTTTTTCCATATTTATTTTTTTATGTACTACACAATCACGAATGTATTTGATTACATCTAAGTGCACGAAGAGAACGTAAGGAAGCCGACGAGCCGATGGTGAGTTTTAGCCTCACGGTAATGCCGCCCCTGCATATATTCGGTCAGGGCGTCGATAACGACATGCATATTTTAAGTCAGCCTAAAAGGTGATAGTCTTCGAGGAAGCAGGGTAATACTAAATGTGGGAAGTAATCCATGAAGTGTGTTCTCGATAAATATTATTTATTTCGTATTTGCTATGAGTAAGGATAGACGTGAAGATATACCTATCTGACTCTCTTTTATTTCGT
Organism: Solenopsis fugax; assembly: GCA_003595255.1. Taxonomy (NCBI): domain Eukaryota; kingdom Metazoa; phylum Arthropoda; class Insecta; order Hymenoptera; family Formicidae; genus Solenopsis; species Solenopsis fugax. The sequence goes on along the minus strand of QKQZ01001315.1, from coordinate 60,973 downwards.
CACTTTTGCTGGCGGGAGAGAATATGAAAAAGATGTTAAGTATTTAGTTTCTTATTTATGAAATGTCAAATATTTTATGTTAATATAGCAATAAATTATTATTATGTAAAATATAAATAAATATTTCGTGTTTCATTTAACATACAGATTACACGATTTTAATTTTAGTCAACGAATTAATGATACTTTGCTATAAAATTTCAAATAAGCAATATTTAATACTGTATGGACTCATATAAATCCATTTTAAATCTAATGCTATTATCGGAGTGGTTTTATAATATTTAATCCATAAATGCAAAACATGTTGTGAAACAATTTGAAAAAATAGCTTTGTAACTATATTGACTTTATAGTCTACAGGAGTATTATGTTCTAAAATTGAATGATAGTTTAAGAACTGTTATAGTAGTAGTCAAAAGTTGGCACTGTTTAATAGTAATAGTTGTATTTCAGAATTTACTATTAATCCTAAAAATCTAATAATTTATATTAAATATAGTATAGAGTTGGTAGTGTTGGTAGTGAATTTTAGAATACAACCGATCTTATTTTTGTTTTGCAATATAAATTATAAATCATAATATCTAAATGCAGCCTTATGTTATGCATGTTAAAGAAAAGAAGATCAAATTATAAAATCTAAAATATTTTTGATAAAATGCGTATATGTTATAGAAGATCATATTTTAATATATTATTTATAAATATCACAATATTTTTATTTTTCTGTATTGTTGATGCATTACAACATGTTGAAGCCTAGGTTTTCAAACGAAATTCTCCATTTCTTACCATGACAAAGATATGGAATTATTACAGCTATGTTACGAGGGGATGTTCGTTTGTCTCGTTTTTCTCTGCGCGGTATTGCCAATCCCGCTATTGAGTATAGAGAGAAGAAATCGAGTTTAGTATGATAGATTGGGCGGGTTGACAGCATCACGACGGTCTTTCCGTCTCCTGTCTCGCTCCAATCTTGACTAAGGGTGGTCCGCACCGGGCGCGTCCCCATAGAGACCTTCTATTCTGGACCCTCTGAAGCATGTTATGGAAGCAGGGAGGGAAAAAGGAGAGCTATTGTAAGTCCTCGGCCAACCAAAAAAGTTAACCAACCAAAATCTAGCGAAATCGCCCCACTGCTCTGCTCCGCCCATCTCGTTACTTCGAATTTTCTCGTTGTAACGTATTTGTTGCGTACTATGTCTCCTCCACCAGCTCTAAATATCTTTAAATATAATTGTGTTTAATTAATTGTATTACATTTAAAAATAATTTGCGTTCTAATAATAATATGGTTTAGTGATACTATAGAGTGTGTGTGTGTGTGTGTGTGTGTGTGTGTGTGTGTGATTCGCGAGAAAACTGATAAATTTCTAGAATGTGTTTTAGAAGTTATTTTAAGCAACAATTTTCATATATATTATAGGTCATTTCGGCTCAGTTATCGAGACAATTTTATTGATATTATAACAGTAGAAAAATATTAGATATTTTTAGCTTTTATTAAATTTTAGCATTTTCTAATTTTATTAAATGAAAGAATTATTATCTATTCAATATTTCCAAATAAATAAAAAAGAGTAACCCTGTTTCGAGGCTTTATGTAGTACAATAAGCAGTAGTAGCATGTTTGCAAACAGAGAAAGTGGATATTTTCAATAAATAATATGATTCAGAGAATAATGAAAATATAAAATAATACATTTTTTTCACTTAATAAAAGTTATAAATGTCTGGTACTTTTTGTCAGTTATAACATTATTAAAATTATTTGCCTCTCGAACTGGACCAAATTGAGGCCTGAGATATTTTAAAAGTCATTCTGAGCAAAAAAGTTTATATACACTGTAGGCCTAATTCGGACCTACAGTGTATATGAACTTTTTTGCTCAGGATGACTTCTAGAATATAATTTAAAAATTTGTCGGTTATCTAACGGAACACTTTGTATATGGGGTATTTAAAAGATAGATGGTCAAAGCATATTTTATTCATTGTATATATTAAGGATAAACAAAATCATATAAATGTGAATCTCTGAAAATGTTTTCTTTTCAAGTTATAAACTTTTTATTTGCTTTGGTAAGAACATTTCATTTAAAAAATTCCTGGAAATGATTTTCTTTTGCATCAACTCATTCCTCGTATGCATTATTGAAGATGTTAAAAAATTTCCAAAGTATTTCGTATTTTTATTACACAAAACAACAATAAGATTTTGGAGTACTTTCGTTATAGCAACAAGAGCATTATAAACGAGAGTTAAGATGTCTTCATAAATCTAAGGGTTTTAAATCAAGAGAACGCAATTATTTTTCATTTGTCATTCCATCGATTGATATAATTATGATTAAAAAAATTTTTCGTAAAAAGTTTATAACTTGGAAAGGAAACGTTTTCTAAACCATTTATATGACTTCTTTTTATCCTTGCAATAAATAGAATATGATCTTAAAGTTTGTCCATCATTTATTTCTAAAACACCTTTTATAAACCTTTGACATATGATCTTATTATATATCTTATTATTTATTTAAATATCAATTTCATCTACTATAAAGTATTTTTACTTTAAAGCATCTTTAAATAATTATATTAAAAAATAAAGTATCTTTAATATAACAATTTTGTATTGGTATTGTATTATTTATTATATTATACTGTAAAAGTAGTTGTCACGAAAAAATTTATAGCATATATAAAAACTTTCCGTCACATATAATAATGTAATAAATATTACATTTATGGCAAAATGATGACAAAAAGTTTGTCGAAGAAAATTGAATTGTACAGTGTTCTGAAAACATTAAGATGTAACAGTGAAGTAAAAACGAGAGGGGTTAAATGAGGGTGACAAAGTTTCATTTCGGTTTGCATGCTTTGCTGCAATAAACGTCAGTCCCTTTAGTGCCTGCGATGGCGTTATTAATTCGATTATAATGAGCTATTAAGTGAAACGCTGGTAATTCCGACAAGCTCCATCCAACGACTAAGCTCACACTCTCTGAGTTAGGAGATTGCGGGGAGAACCACGGCCGTTAAGCAAATTAGTGTGAAGTTAGGGGAACTGTTCCGGTCTTTTTAGGCATTATTTTCAATAGAGCTGAGCTACGTCACTTTCATGGTCATCAACTTGATGTTACCACAATACGTAGATATTTTTACAATACGTAAAGATGTACATTGTACGAGATGTTACGTTTATCTGCCAAGATGTCTATTTAAGTTATAATACACACATAAACTTATGCCATATATTATATATTATAATATTTTAATTAAAATGTTACAAATGGATATATTTATATATTTCTAATGGATATATTTATTNTATTTATATATTTCTAATGGATATATTTATTGACCAATTTCGAATTAGTTTATTTGTAATGTAATTATTCACACATTTTTTTTTTAATCAATAGAAATTGAAACTTATGAATTTTTCGTGAATTAATATATTGTTAATACTCGTATTATTATTAATATATAATTTAATTCAATTATATTATGAAATTATTAAATATTTGTATAATCTTATTTATTATACATATTCTATTTAAATAACGAACGAATTAGCTAAAGATATTAATTAAATTATCGTAAATTGTACGATAGTTTTCTACAAAATAGATGATGGTATTCGTATTGCAATAATCATGGAAATATAAATAAGTGTATTTTTCTGAACGTGTACTTTGACCAGTACATTATTCTAATACGTATTTAATATATACTTATTTAATTAAATTAGTTATCTTATCGTTATTAGAGGAATTAATCTGATAAATTCGAATATAAGATGGCTTTATTTAATCATACATATACGTCTTATCGTAATCTGTTAATGTTCTACTACTATTGTACAATATATATCTGATATGATATTTATATACATAAAGATTGAAATAAAGATTGCACATTCTTGGTGCTTAAAAATACATTCGCTACTAATTCTCTTGTCGCATGCGATATAAGTAACATGTTTGTTAAAACGTTTTTATTAGTTAATTATTAAACGATTTTGAAACCTTAAATTTGCAATAATCTTTATTTAAAAATGTTATTTAAAAATTCAAAAATTTATCTTTTATTTTTAGAATATTAGATAAATAAATTGTGTACAAATATTTGATACAGACAAAAAAATAAATTGTGAATATAATTAAATAAAAGGATACTATTTTATTATTATAGGGCAATTGTAATTGAAATAAGTAAAATAAATAAACTAAATATTCGATTATTTAAGTAAAAGTGTATTGATGCAATTAATTTAAGCTAGATTAAGATACAATTTATCTATAATGTTAAAAACATTTTGCAACTATGGATAGTTTATTAATATTTAATTGATCTGTAATAGTAATAGAAAGATATTCAGTTCAGTATCAATATTTTCTATTATTTGTTTCACATGTATCTTATCTATTGAGTTTGCGACAGTCTTATAGATATAAACGAAAGTTTAATTCTAAGGTATTATATATCACGTGTGCTGATAAGTTCAAGTTATCTTGGAAAACATTACTCATCTCGGAATCCATGTACGATTCGACTTCACAAATGAGCTAACGTGAACCATGTTATTATAAACTCATTTGTTACTCATTTATTATGATTGTATTTTCGATAAAAGTGTAATTACGTATTAGTAATTTTACATGTTAGTAATAGATGTAAATACAAATTTTTAAAGCCATCAAAATGGTATTGTTTAATAAATTCAATTAATATTGATTTAACAAGTTTAACTTCCTAGAGTTAAAGACTACATTTATGTAAACATTATCTGTTAACGATAAGGAAAATCAATAAGAAATACAGTAGCAAATTGCAGACTAATGACATTAAGGTTGATATTATTGGGTGGTGCGCGAATGATTAATGATTATGGCAAACCGAGATTACATGTCGCACTTTATTAATTCTCATACATACAGATTGTTTGAAAGTCACTGACTTGGCGATTACGGAATAGCACGTCACATTCTTTCTTTGACAAACTGTCCGCCTTGTTTGTCAATCTTAATTGAAGACCATCTACGTAAAAATTGTTGATCTTTTATCAAATGTTACTTTATGAAGTAATACTTCGGTGTATTGAATTTATGTAAAGTGTCTTTAACAAGACACAATTGAATCAAATTGTGCTTCCAGGAACTGAGGTTGCTGTGTTAGCAATTAGCATTTCTATGAATTTTTATAGAGTTTTTATAAGATATTTTTAATGGAAAAGATAAAGATTATTTAACTTTTAATACTTTGTGAAAATGTAATATTAAGATACGTTGAAATGCAATGTACTGTGAAGTATTTATGATGATGAACATAAAACGTTACGAGAGTTTAAATAAATAATAATGTAATTTGTAATAACATACTTGTTTTATAAAAATCACAGAAAAAATCACAGAAAAAAAATTATTAAATATATTAGCATTATGAGAATGAAAATGTATTTCTGATTTTTAATACGCATTTATGATTTTTAATAATTTGTTGCAGAGATAATTGAATTAAGAAAAATTTCAATGACAATGTAATTTTGAAAACGGTGGCACATTATCCCGCAATGATAGCTTCTCAAATAACAGGGCTTTGAAAGATAAGATAGCCATGATTCTGCTTCTTCGTACTCCAAGCTAATTAAGCGATGAACGAAGTTTAACGAATGGCTACCGGATCGTACCCACAGAATACCTAATTTCACGCTAGTTTGCTCGCTGTACATAGGCGTCGACTCAACCGGAAATTTAAACTAAGTGTGGACAGTGGCCACTTACCGACTGGCTTGGGTACATTTCTCTTGACCTGCATCCACTTGTACGTGGGTACTTGCGCCTGTTGCTGTTGTTGCTGTTGTTGTGAATGATGCGCGTGCGAGTGCTGCTGTTGATGATGATGCCCATGTTGATGGGCATGTTGAAGGTGACTGGATTGCTGCAAAATGTGATAGGTAGCTGTGTCCGAGTTCTCTTCTTTATAATGTCCCGACGGATGCGTGGAAAACTCGCTCTGTTGAATCTGTGTCTGATAATGCAAAGATTCATCCGAGGAGGATAGTTGATGAAGATAATTCGAGGTCCCGCCAACTGCTATTGGATAATCGGGTTCGTGGTGGTGATGATGATGATGATGATGGTGATGACTAGAGGATTGATGATGGAGTTGTTGATCGTGTTCCGTTCTTGGATGACTAGTTGGGGTTATCGTGGTTTGATGGAGGCTGCTACTACCAGGTGGATGATGGTGATGATGATGATGATGAGGATCTTCTCGATAAGCAGACTGTTGAACGTGGTAATTTTGATGCGGATCCACCGAGGCTACTGTGTGTTGTTGTTGATTCGCATACGATGAGGACGACGCGTAATCTAGATTGGTGTAGCTTAAACCATTCTCCGAGGAAATTATCGCTGTGGTAGAGCCATTCTCATGGAGAACGGCACCCGTCGGAGAGTAGAAGCCTTGAGGTGGCGTACTGGACGACGTGCCCGAATCGGCAGTTAGGAAACTCTCGGAAGACGATGAAGAATATGGCGCCACTGCAGTCTGGGGGTAATAATGAGTTGGAGCTACCTCCGGGGAAGGAGGCACAGACACGTGACCGCCGACGGATGAAGGCTGGTGATGGTGATGATGGTGATGATTTCCTTGACCCGAGAACACATAGTTAGGATATGAGTCAGGTTTGCCATAGGTCCCGTACATGCCCATGTCCATCATCATCATCCTCGTAACGGAGAGACGAATCAATTGACTACCCACTGTTTCGGCAACTCCGATGCGTACTGTCCAAGTGGAAACGAAAGAGATGATTTACATCATGGCTAAAATTGTACACTGTTCCCTTAATTGATCATTTCAACATTGTATATAAAAATTTATAATCCTTTGCTTTTACATAAATACCACAGAAGAATAAACATTTAATTTGTCCCTTTAAACAAACTCGCGATAAACACAGAATTAATTAGTACTTGGCAAATCTCGAATAAAAGTCTCAAAACAATAAATGTTCACAGGTTGCACAAAATATAAAATCACAGAAGCAACTAAATATTAAATATTAAATCTTCAAGTTGTCACAAGTGTGCACTAAAATCACGAGGAAAGTATGCAGTTTTGTAAAATTTTACGGCAAATATCTAATATCTAAATTTGAATTTAATACGCCTTAAAAGTGAATAATTAAAAATTTTCCAAGAATAATTAACAATGCAAATCCGCGGGTACTACGAAACGTTAATCGTCGTCCACAAAAATAATCCGTGCGGACACTCATGCAGTCGATCCGTCCAACATGGGTCGTTGGAGTGGACTGGTGAGGTGGACTAGCGTAGCGGAAAGCTGCACACAGGTGAGACTGACCCGCAGTGGTCTGGCGTGTTTAAGTTTTCCTTCTCTCTCTTACTTGGGCGTATCACCCAGACGTAGAGTGGAGGTATTGCGCTGTGTCAGGTTAGTTCCAGGGGGAGTCTCCATTATCGATGGGCGGTACGTAGATGTAGTCACGTGATGGCGATTGGGCGGTACCAGCCAATCATGGGCGAGTCTGCGCGCCCCGAGTCCACTGCCTCATGATGGATCACCCGTGTGAATTTTATTTTTCGTTCCTTCTTTTTATCTGGCACGCTGCAGTTGACACTTATCGTCGCGGGTAGGAGTCGGGTATTATATCTCGGTACCCACCTTCTATGCTATCCGGAGGCAAGCAACCTCCGCCCTTCTATCCCCTGGATAGGTTGTTTTGTGCCTTCTGCCTTTTTTTCCTTCTACTCTCTTGACGGGTCTTTCTATGTACTTGCGTGTCTCGCTTGCCTCGAGGTATCGAGGTACCAACATCCTGCGTTTTTATTATAACTTGACGGTTGATAGTTTAATTATAGTTGATCTACTGTTACACATAATCTATTTAATTCTATTAAATACGTTAAAATGTTGAGAATCGAATTTTGTAGTTGATGATCAAATTTGCAGTATTTTTATTATTTTCTAAAAATATATTTTCGATAAAAAGAAAAACAAAAATTTATATTATAAATGTGAAGTAAATAAAGTATATCTCTACAGATAGACATTTCGTGTAGACTTGTAATGTCTAAAAAAAAAGTAAAGATAGATAATTTAATTTGGTAGCTGTGTCATGCTAATAAATAAGAAAGATATTTCGGTCACACAGGCGCGCGACGCACGAAACAATTTGTGACTCTTCAGACTGCTAGGATATTCATCATCTTCACGTCGTCGAAGCCCTGACATGACAATACACTACTTCTAAAGGTATAACGAAGGACTAGGTCACATTCGACGCCACATCTCTGAAAAAATGTTAAAAATACTTTTAAAATTTATAAAAATTTCTTATTTTGAACAGTTTTCTATTTAAAACGTTCTATTTTTATTAATATACCATTCAACAAACATAAACATTTTATTTCTATTAATTGAGCTAAATTATTTATTAAATTTAAAATTAAAAATACTTTTAATATAGTTAAAAAAAGGACATAGTCAAGTAGTTTTATAATTATATATAATCTTACATAATTTTTTTTCTTACGTAATTGTAAGAAACATATTTCTATAAGCAATACTTTTCCTTTGAGCTTAATGCATATGCATTAAGATTGCGCTTTTTATCATGTTATTTATATTTTAATAACAATTCTTTTTATCAATTTAGAGTCTCTTTTTTAAAGAATATTGTAGCATCAGAAACTTTGAATAATTAAAGAACAGGTATAAGAGACTCTTTGCAAATTATACTTGTGAAAGATAAAATAAATAAGATAAAATGTTGTGTCATAAGTTATTTTAAAGTAGTCGTCAATAAAGTCTAAATTTGAAAATATATAAAGCATCTTTTTATTGTTCATTTATAATTTATTTTTTGTAATTTTAGCATTTAGCATATCTGTTTTAAATATTATTTAATACTTTTATTTAATTTTACTTTTACTTTTTTATTGTATATATAATTATGTATTTAAGAAATTATAATTATATGTGTAATTATAACTACGTTTATACATTGTTTATTAATTGGATTTAGTGGCAAACTATATTACTTGAGATGTTATTTATAAAAATGTGATACTGTATAATAAATGAAATTGAAACAGAAGTGTTAAGTAGGCATCCTACAAAAATAGATTAAAATAATTGGTTTTGTTTAGGAAAATATAGTACTATGTTATAAAGTTATATATTTATTCGAAATAAAGGAAAAATATTGCAGAATATATGTAAATGTAAGGTACGTACACGTATTTTCATATAGACTGCAGTACTAAAAGTCTATGATAAATGTAAATAAAATTTATAAAATATGTAAACTATACATTTGAAGTAAAAGCTTATTTTATTAGTTCTACTGCAATACTTAGTTTTACAACAATAAATAAGCAACTTAGTTTTACTACAATAAATAAGCTTGTCAAATAACTACTTTGGTACGAAAATTTCGAAAAAAGACCGTTAGATATCAATATATTCAAGGAATTGCACATGTTAGCAAACTACATGCTATTTAATTTTAAATAATTCGAAGTGTGCCAAAAAACAGCCAAATATATATATATATATATAACTAAGTTAAAAAAAATGAAGTATGTAATTAAGAACTAATCCTTGAAAAAGTTTCGAAATGTACAAAAGCAAAAATGTGTTATAACAATAACAAATGTCGGCTATTATGTCAGTGCCACTATATGGCGAGCTGTTAAACAAATGATTTAATAATAATAATGATAATGATAATGATAATATTAATAATTTTCCAGATCCGCCAACGACACTCAGACATAGCCTATTGTGTCTTCTTGATGAGGCTACAAAATGATTTCATAAATAATTAGTAGAATTCGTAATTTAATAAAGGAGATATTATGAATGGCCATGATACCCCCCTACAAGGACCTATAATATATCTTCTTCTTTATATTATCCCTTTTTTTAAGATTAACGAATTTTAAATAATAAGCTTTAACATTTCTGTTAAAAGTAAGAAGATTTTAATTGAACCAAAAAATCTGTTAATGATACCTATGCAATACAAGCGATCTATGATTATGAATAATATAATAAAATTTAATATTATTAAGAGATTATGCTTGTTGCTAATAAACATGATATTATGTTAACTGTCGAAAAAACATTGTCCCGATTATTATTTAACGAACGAATCGTAAACAATTTTGGCAATAAGGGATCTGAAGAAAGTGACAAGAGCTCGCTCGTCCGAAGGACGCGTGACGGCCCATGGGATATCTCCTACCCCATGCGAGAGCGCAGTGACAGGATGACACATTCCACCGTGAGAGTTTTAGAAGCATGGTCCCGTATCAGCAGTTCAGTCAGAAGAGCTTATATCGAGGGCGCCACCTGCGGCCACCCGCGACATCCGTCCTGTTCCGTTCATCAGATCAAGGAATCTTCATCTTGATCGAGTCGCAGTGACGTTTGATAGTTCTGATTCTTGCTGTCGGCTAATCTTTTTCACTCGAACGCGCAGTTACATACCTTATCTTTATCATAATGTGCATGTGTAATTCGGACTTTTCGTACTTTTGCGTTCGGGATGTTGTCTTATTTCAAAGTTAAAATTATATTATTAATATAGACAAATATATACGGGACCTCTCGTATCATTAACGTTAAATCAACGCTTTACACTTAGAAAAAGTTTTTATAAAATACATTGTGTTTCGTTTTATTATCAGTAATTTATCTTAATAATTTTAATTAAAAATTTGTTAAACTGAAGTATATCAGTAAATAGTAAGACTTTCATTTCATATTTTTTAATTACATAATTTTACCGTACCGAGATTTTTTTTAATTAATAGATTTATCAAAACGTTTACTTCGCGTAATTTAATGTAGTATAAAATTAATAAAATCATTAGTATCTTGTCTATCGAAGTTTTCATTGAGAAATATGGAAGCATATGGAGAAAGTAGAACCGAGATATCAATGTAAAGACAAAAACTACACGATTTTTTATCGACAAAGTGCATCATTTTTCGGATAAATGTTTAGAAGTCATGTTTGTCGGATTTTGCAGGGATTAAAGTGATAAATTCGAGTTTAGCCAGGTCTAATATTGGATAAATATCAGCACCTTTCTTTCCGGACAACGCGCAAACTTTGCTTGGGGTTCTAATCCCATTAAACAATTATAGTCCACTCAATCGGTTCAGTACCCATCTTCTCGTCACGGCGCCACGCTGAGATTTGACGTGGGATGAGGCACCTGCATTGTCATGCTGAGCTATAGTCGTTTTGTTGCAGTCCTAACTTTTATCTGCAAGCCACAATAATCCATCGCATTCTAGTGCTCCTTTTTCCTGTTAAAATTTCTATATTCCCATAACAGATTATTTATAATATAAATTAATTTTTTCATTAGCAGTTCATTAGCTACATTATCGACAAATTAATATGTTTTATTCAATGTTATTGAGCAACGTCAAAAATAGAAGTAACAAAAATAATTTTAAGTTATAAGGTGAGAAATATTAAATATGTCATTTGACAATGTTTTATGATAAAAGAGATTAAGCTAATTTAGAAGCTTTTCTTCAATGATGTTTAACAGAGGTGCTAAGAAAAACTTGAAAATATTTCTGCTTTTATCTGCTTATTGAGAAATATTTACTTTGTGAGAAACGTAGTAAACTTTGACTTCTGTCAACTTCTTGAGATGATATTTGAAGAGCGCCTAACGTTAATTGTCCAGCGCACCCAGATGTCACGTCTTAAACAGCACGTTTTCGGATATTGGGCGTTGTGTCCATCAAAGAACTAGTCACAACAATTCAGCGGGTGTCTACTGACGAACAGACAGCTGTCTATTGAAAGAATCGCGAGGGATTTCCAGAAGGATTTCGTCTGTATAAAATGATGCACCCACATTCCATTGAAACGATGTCCCGTTTCCTGCGAAGAAAACGGGAGTTTTGAAACCACGTGAAATAAATGAAGGAAGAAGATACGAGTTAAAGAAAGAATGAAAATTTCGAACTTCTCTCGAGGGAAAGACTAACTTTAGATTTCTCTTTTTATATTGCATTTATTCCATTTAACATTCCTATCATATCAAAAAGATTGTGAAATCTGAAAAGGAAGCTATCATTTTAATAATAATCAAATTTTAGCTGTGATTAGGTTTTTAATTGTTATATGTTAAAAATATCGAAAAACTATCATTCTTAAAATTTTTACTCTTTTCTCCTTTACTAGTAGAATATTTCTGATAGCCATCACGAAAATAAGTATCTACATCTGTTACACAAGCTTTAAGAAACGTTTGAACGTTTAAATGAAACGATCTTGATCCAGAATTGGATCGAGCATAGTACGTGCAACTTTCCTTCGGAATCTACTATCCAATCGATCTTCCAGCCAGAATTTTCCATAATTCTGCTCATTTTCGAAATGGCGCCTGGCTTTTTGTATGCCGCTTGCACGAAATCGTACCAGGGACATGGGAAACTCTGCACAATGGAGTCATCAATCATTCCGTATGAGAGTTACTCGATTGCTGCTCTAACTATGCGCAGCCTTGTCGAGTTAGGCATAAATGTGAATGTAATCAAATACATTTACAGATAAAATTAAAAATATTAATAATTGTCTGTTTTTTTTTATTTTTATTATTTCAGCATTTTTAAAATCAATATTTTCAATAATTTTAAAAAACAACGAGTTAAATACATTGCAATACTTTATATAAATAATAATTGTGTATATTGCAATATTTTCGTTTAAAATGTTCTATCGCCATGTTTATGTTGATTGTCTAAGAAAGGAAAATATTTTATATGTTATTAAAAATTTTGTATCATACTTGTATCATTTTCAGAACACATGAATATGGAAAATTTTACGACAACGATAGGAAAACGTCAGCAGTTATGTTGGGGAGCAGGCACGCAGAATGACTTTGCAGTGCTCGATATGCCATTTCATTCAACCTGACTCACAGTTAGTCTGTTCTACGTGTTGATCGTATCGTGGTAAATATTGAATAAATGTAATTAGGTGCTGGTGTTAGAAGGGCGCGTGCACGATAGTATTATTCATTTGAGTGATCCTGATGAGTATGTAACTTCTGTGTTCACGCTGTAATGCATGAGCAAACGCTGAGCGCGAGAAGTAAGCTTATTATTACTTAGTATTAGCTTTTTTCATCTCTTGTTTAAAGATTAATATATCACGGAAGTTGTATAAATATAGAACAAAATAATTATATTTAGGGTGCGTTTGTTTTGACGCTCACAGTGCTGCATCATTTCATCTTTGTTGTTCATCAGATATTTAACAAGGGCAGATGATGCTTACAAGTACTGTAATCGCCAAAGCGAACGCAGCCTTAGATGTATAAACTCTACATGCATAAAATAATGTCATAACAATAGTAATAATATTGTACTGATCAACTATTGCTTTATGTTTAGAGAAAAGTTGCCAATACATTGGTTTCCTAATCCTAATGTGTGACACTCCTTTATCTCTCAGAAACTTTATTATTCTCAAAAACTAAACATTGTACTTTATTAATACAGATAGAAACATGATCTGCTGAGATAATTAATAAAGAAGTAAAAATTCATATAGTTTATGCATACATAGCTTTGTTCCTATATAAAATCTATCTAAAACGAATTTTTCAAAAGCAAGAATAAAATTTACACGATTTTCTTTCGCAAATTGCATAATTTAAGCAATGAATGTTATTATTATTAAAATAGATTATTGTACATACATATTTTTTGCATCTTAAAATTGTTTTATTTATATTTTTCTCTTTTTTATTTTCTTTACAATGTGGTTTTAAATATAAAATCGGAATGCAGCATGTGTTTTATTTTTCATTTGTGTTTAAGAAATAGAATTAAAAAACAAAGTAGTATATCGGTTTTGACGATCTTTCATTATAAATATCTAATTAGCGAATAATTTTATGCAAAAAATAAACGAGTTAATGAAACTGCTAATTGTTAATAATAATGTTATTATAACAGTTTAAGATATCTATAAAATGTTACTATGTGCTTGTTGTAGATTTTATGAATTTGCGTTATATATGCTTGCACATTTAATGGCACGAAATCGATGAACGTATGTCGTGCAGGGTTGATGTTTGAGGGATTATGTTCCGTGTGCCCTTCTACAGCGAGAAGGTACGGCTTGGATCTGCCCTATGACGCACGAATATCATAGCCGCATGAAGGAGAACGTGCATTCGCGGTAATAAAGTTAGCACGGTAATTATGACAGGCTCGTTACCAGCACGTCGCTACGGGATATGAAGTGCTAATGAATGGACGCGTCGAACCAAGGGGTGGCTGGTACGATCGCGTATTTCTGTTTCGTTCGTAAACAAGCTTCAGATATGCATATACGTAACATATCAACTCAATATATTTTATGTAAAAATTTATCTAAACAAAGAAATAATTTTTTTCATTGATTTTTTAATGTTACATCTGCACTGAGAGAAAAAATTGTAGTAATGGTAACTATAAGGGGACAACAAATTTTGTTAATATAATTATAATATATAGTTAAGTGAACTACAATAACTATATTGTAGTTATTGCAACCAAGTTAAAAGTATGGTAAAAAGAGAACTAATAAAAAATAGTTGTAGTATATTATATAATATAGCAATTACAACTATTTTTTATTAGTTTTCTTAACCATAAACTTAGTTGCAATAACTATAATATAGTCCACTTAATTATATATTATAATTATATTAACAAAATTTGTATGGTTGTGCCCTTATAGTTGCCATCACTACAATTTTTTCTCTCAGTGTGCATTATAAATATTAGAATAAATTGTTTTGGTTAAAAATCTCTTACAAAATTATAAAGACGGTCGTATATTATATTATAAACGTTATTATACTATACTAAAATTAATTATATTATAATATAATGATCAGAATATGGACTGTACTGTTGCACTGTTAAAAAATTCATTTTTCACATTTATTAATATTTTTTACGTTTTTTTATATAAAGTAAAATATTGGGTTTTAACAAAATTCATAGCATTTTTAAAGTAAAATTCAAAGATATTTGTATACAATCTATTCAACCATATATGTACCTTTATATAGAGGCATACGAGGAATACAAGATTGGTGTACGAACTTTTGTTCCAACGTAATATAATAGTGATAAATCTACACAATAATAATATATATTAGTGACGAATGATTTTAATTTTATTTAAGCTGGTCAGTTAAGCTTCCTTAATTATCGTCGTTGATAGCGTCGGCCGAGACTTGAATTATTTACTCAGATAAGATTATCAGAATTCGAGAGTTTTGGATCTTTCCGTATTCTTTGTTTTGATATAAAATGCAAGATTATATCTTACAGGATTTTATAGTATAATGAAAGCAATTCTTTTGTTTAAATATATAGTAGAGATTTTTTGAAATATATTTTTTCAGAATAGTTGTTGGTTCCACGAACAGTCATAGAGTGATATTTTTTCCAACGTCCTTATATTTTCAAAAACATTACTATAGATAAGTATTATAGATAAGCGAAACACATACACAGCATCTGTTTTATGTTTCGTACGAATCACAATGTCTTAGATATCAAGTCCAATACACTGGTAATTGAAAATAATAGAGGACAATAAAGAAATGAAGGAAGAAGGTTCGACGTAGAGATGAGCACAGCGGAAAGAGGGGGTGGTAAGATAGGTTTGATTTCCGCATCATTACGCAGGCACAGCGTTGGCTCCGAATTAATTGAATGCAGCGTGTGTTGACAGGTAGGTATATTGGCAGGCAGACACGGAGACTGCAGAAAGAGAGACAGAGACGACGGGACTGACCGTTTCAGAGCTTGTATCAGATGCGGTCGCGATATCGGGTTCTCGTCCACAGTTCCTTCGAGGCCGTGTACCTGTCATTTTCGGTGACCGTGTCATTCAGTCCCTACGTCTCCTTCCTCGGATCTCTTTCTCCCTAACTAGCGATAGCTGTCAGCCCGGGAATGGCCGATACAGAATTCGATTTGGCTGCAACTGGACTAAGAGATAAGGACAGATACCTGCACTTAAGCCATTTAGACTTACTGCAGTAGATTGGCCTTTGTATCTAGATAGTCTATTTATTTTTTGTTCGGTAATTAACAATGACATGTCAATAATGATTATTAGAAGTGTGGGAATATATAAACATTGAATTCTAATTAGTAATAGAAAAATTCAGAATCAATTTATGTTTTTAACTACGTGTTAATTTCTTCACTATACGCTACTTTCAGCTTAGAACGTAAAACAGTCAACCAATGTGTTACACACGATATTTGATGAAAACAGTCGATCTGATTTTTGTCCTCAATGTCAGGAGCATCACTGATTGTGTTGTTTATAAGCAAAGAGTGCATTGCTCGATAACGTTTAGGCGACAGATAGCGTGAAGTCTACGTACATGTGATTATCTTCGGTGACTAATATTTGTTCACTTTTCCTTATTAATACTTGTTTTATTTTAATATAACGCATGATAGGCAAAAAAGACAGCAATCGAATTAGTTAGTACTGAGAAAAGTATTAAGAATGGTAAAAGCAACGAATCGAGAATAGTTGCCATGCTCAACCATCCCAGGTTATTCAGCAATTTGACTTCGGTCCCATTTCAAGATTCTTATCAACACTGTTAATTAATCCTTCCCAGAGGCGCACGGGAAAGGACTCACGTCTTTTCCCCGAAGATAGCGATCCGGATTTAAAGCTGTCAGTTTGTAATAATCGACAGATTTCTGACGTAATCGCGACACGCTTCGTTGCGGCGAAATCAAAGGATCTCAACGTTTCGCATAGTTTTTCTACTCGAGCGTGTTTTCTCATCCGGGATACTGCAGACATAATTTTTTGTATTTTTGAGTTTTTGTTCGCTTATGTCAGCGGCAATATTTTTCGATAGCAAAATATCTCGGGACCGTTAAAAATTCCGATTATGCGCGGTCTCAACCCATATGCCTATATGCCATACTTTCGAACACGGCTATATCCGGTGGTCCTTCGGGCCCCGATCGCGATAGCCCAGGTATACGGGAAATCCCAGGGGAGACTCGACGGAAGGTATCTACACGATCCTACACTTTGTGAGACCTCTCGCGTTGTGTCCCCGAGGATTCGTATTCCTAGTCACGCATTTAATCCCCCAAAAACGTGTAACCGACTCGTTCCTTCAGATTGAAAGCTGTAGGTTTTTGAACTGTAGGTCTCCAAAATGTCTAGAAACTTGCGTTTACATGTGCACATAAGTAAACAAGCATAGATTATATCTCTCTCTTCGTATCTCTTGTGATGAATAAGGAGTTGAATTTTTAACTTCAAACATTCACATCCATCCAATTCAATTGGTAACGGAGGAAATAATTATCGCAAATTATTTACACGCAAATGTTTTTTGTGCTATCAGATAATTGATAATTGAAATAATTCATTCAAGAATTAATGTGCAATTTCATGTATAATTCTGATTATAACTCCTATGAAAAAATATCTCCAAGCAAGTTCATTCAAACGGTTGTGTTGAATTGTGTATATCTATGCGTCGGGCTAACGGAGGTGAGTAGATTGTCAATGAGAATTTCGAGTCCAGCCTACGGAGATGTCTGGTCCTTTAGGCCTCAGAATCAGAACTGTATCCTTGGGGACAGATACGTCAACGCGGACAACGCGAATGCGTGCTCCGCTGCTCCGATGCTGCTTCGCTATAGCTATAAGTTGGGATCGTACTATGATTCTATTGAGACAACACTAACACTTTCTCCCAATCTGTCAATGTTGGTTATATTATATTATTTAGAAATGTTAGTTTATATTCAAATAGAGATCTTTTTTGTAAATTTATAAATTCATATCTTGTACTCAAATATGGGAAGTAACGAGTTATACAATAAGTACCAGCCGTTACTTTTTTGTAACATTTTTTTAAATTAATTTGATAATAATTTTACAATTTTCCATAATAGTAATGGTAAGGCCAAGATTGAAATAGTCTATTAACTTATAACTTTGCTCGTTTCGTAACGAATCAAAGTAATGCGTTACTTTCGTTCGTTATATAATGAGTCAACTAACAAATTATTTTTTTCAATGAGTAATGCATAACAATAGCGAGTTGTTTGTCAAAAGTGACTATTCTTCAATCCTGGCGTTTACCATTATCGTTATGAAAATTGTAATGTTATTATCAAATCGTCATTATAAAAAAAATAAGTAACGGTAAATTACGACTTTCCATCCCTGCTTGTGCTTGATTCTATAAAAAATCATTCAAAGTGCTCTCAGGAATTTATGCACAATAACAGAAAAATTTTATTACAAAGTTGTGCGTGAAATATATTAAATAATAAGGGGAAAATGTTTTTATTTTCATGTCTTTTAGAAATTTATAGAATTAATAAATAGAAAAGTGTGCTTTCTCTACACTGCAGCTTTGTTTTAAATGTTTATTTGATTTCTATTAGCTATACTTTTAACACAATAATATTATAATTATATTAGATTATACAAAATAATTTTGCAAAGTCAGCTGGAGACGCAATTACTTTTTTTCGGCTATTAATCTTCACCAAATTTTATTTTTATAACTGCTGCTTTCCTTTCCGTTGTGACCTTCTAATTCAGCATTTCTTCGTTTCTTCGTGCTCGCGTTTGTTTCTCTCAGACGGGAAAGTATCGAGAGTCGCATATTCCGCCGTTATGGGATGGGAAAGGAGGAAGAGTGGTGCTCGATCCATCAAAACTGCATGTCAGTAGCCATTAGCACGCTCCCACCGGCGCGCAGCACAGAATGCTCCGTACATCTAAAGCTCGCGCGCGTACGCTTCTGTGCGTAGCGGTACTCGATGCGTACTCTATCCACTTGTTTGAGCTCTTGTCTCACTTTTCCGATGCTCCTCATTTTCTTTCTGAAATTATTTTCTTAAGTTTCGTTCTCGAAGATGACAATCATTTTTTTATAACAATAAATTTTGTAAAATATTTGAATACAAGTTTATTTGGTTATTTCTAAAATTAATAAAAAATAGCAATATAAATTACAAATCAAATCTGCATAGTATTTTGAAAATATTATATCTTGAGCGAATATCCTGTCAGTGGTATATTGATGTCTCTTTTATAAATTCTGGAAATTAATATGAAATTTTTTTATCCTGTTAATCGAGTCTATCTCGTTAAGCAATAATTTTCTCATGGCCAACGAAACTTTTTATTATCCTGTTACGTTAAGGAACAACCGATGGGACAGAATAATTTTCAATGGATTTCTTGAGATCGGAGTCAGTTCCGCATTTCCAGCAGCGAGCAATAGCTGCAGCGATCGCACCGACGGCGGTAGCAGCAACAGCAACTGCAGCTTTAACGGGCGGCGACCATCCATCATAAAGGTGTCAGCCTCCCTCTTCGCCCAGAAACAACTAGCTATGACATTCTTCTCGTTGCCATTGCCTCTATTCGCTTTTGCCAGTTCGCGCATTCGCATGTCCGTTACTTTGCACGAAATATTCGCTCTTTTTCATCGAGTCCCATCTTTATCCTTTAGAGTCCAAGATATCCGTTAACCGGCGTACTCTATAACAATGCTATTATTTTATTCACATATGATTTTTTTCAAACATATCAAATATAATTTTAAAAAAAGTTGGATAAATAATTATTTATTTATTTTGTCTTATGATAAAAATCTTGTCTCACAATAAAAATTTAAAGTAATAAAAAGAGAGCTGCAATAAAAAAGTTAATGCCAAAAGATTTTATAATACTTATCAAGTATAATAAGAGAAGTTTTTTGAAATAAAGTTACAATAATGGCTGAAAGAGCAGTGTTCAAACATGTATTAAAAATGTATTTGAACTGAATTTAAATTTTAGAACATTTTATGTTTTTATAAATTTTGAAGAAGAAATAATAGAAATGACAATTCATAAAAGAATGATAAGATAAATATAGTAGTAAAAAAATGTAGGCATCAATTTGTTATCACTAAACGGACAGTTAATCACGAAACAATGCGGAATGTCACTTCTAACTGACACATTAGCCCAGTTTCCGGCAGTACTAAGGGGCAGTACCGTTTTAATTAAAACGACATCATCGTTGGTAAATATGGTAACACGCAGGAGAATCAATCATGCCGCTTATGCGTGTCCGCTGATCGTTACGTGATAAAACGCGTGTCCTGTACACGCTGCGGGCTGTCTTCAATAAGACATCTTAATCGGCGCAGCTAAGATCACAAAGATTTTCGTGCGAGTTTTGTTAGTTGCACCGCAATGGCGTACAACCGAATAGAGATGCTTTATAATTTCGTTACAAAGTGGCGCGACCTGAAGACAAGCAATGAAGCCGGTTAAGCTGAATAGAGGAAGGATTTTAGGCGTAAGTTCGGCAAGGCCTGTTGACAACAGACGGCAGTTGTGAAGTTTTTGGGGAACGTGGTTCCGCATAGGGCAACGTACAGTTCTATTTGTTGGATGATTGTACTGCTGCGAAATCAAGTCTGACGAAGATCGATCGGACAGCATTTCAGGCGTCAACACCGGATCGCTGATTCCCCTCCCGTAGCCTGCCTAAGGTCGTATCCGCTGCCACTTTCTCGCAGATGCTGCCAATCTCGAGTGAAGTTTCTATTAAGAAGTCCCATTCGACTGAAACGATTAAAGGTTCTTTATTAAGTAACAACAAATTTTATTAATATATCGTTATTTTGGAAAAGGACAAATTATTTCTTTCTCTGATATAATTTACTACAAATGTATATATAAACTAAATATGAATATACATATTTTTCATATATTTAGTATATTACATAAACTTATATATAGTAATATTGTTTAAATATATATTGATCAGGCTGACAATAATAACATACATAATGCGAAATGTGCGTTTATTTTATTATATGCAGCAAATGTGATTTACACAGTTTGTCAATTAAAAGACATGTACGTATTTATACATATACATACATGCACATAAATTACATGTATAAACTTAATCGACAAACTGTGTAAATGATATTATATATATATATAAATATTAATATAAAGCTATGATATTTTTGAGAAGAGAGAAATTAAAAAATATAGTAGCTTTTTAAAAGTTATTCATATATGTAACATTTGCAGAAATACGATTATTCAAATAAATTAAAGCGCAATGATTATTGAATTATTTTTTGTTTCTGATGTAATTTTCAAAAAACAAACAAAATTATATAAACTATAAAATATAATAAAACAATAAAATTTAATTACTTAAAAATCATTGAGTGTAAAATGTTTACGTGTTCGAATATTTCTTTGAAAATTGATATTCAGATAATAATTGTACGAATAAACCTGTTTAAAAAACCAAAAATAATAAAAACAAATTTTATTGATGTTCTATCTAATTCTATAATAAAGTAATGTATTAATCGGACTTATATTTGACTTATGATAGAGAAGTTATCTATTTTTAATTTTATTAAAATTATTTTACTTAAACAATTAAATACGCATCTGAACGTGTATGCTTTTCTGTACAATATATCGAGTTATTATTTAATCTAATCTGAAAATTACAATTTGCTATATATTATATGTATAGATGTATGAGTGTATGTAAAAGAAATATAAAAATAACATGTGTAAGAAACAAAATCTTTAAAATTAAAGTATTACGTAATACATTATACATAAGTACTGAAAAAATGATAGGATAACATTAATTTCGACAAAACATGGTTAGTCAATAAACATGGTTTAATCAATAAACATTGATTAAAAGTGATTACTAAATTATATGTTAAATAACATAAAAGATGATAACAATTGATAACATAAAGAATGATAACAAATCTGAAACTTACGAACTAAAGACGATTGAATTATATAGATTACTACTTATCAAATTCTCTTGGATTTTTTAAGCAGAAAATTTATTATTTAATTTGTTTAAAAAAATTTTTAATTTATGAACATCTATTATATACATACATATAAAGTTTTCTATATTTTCGTAAAATAACAGTATTTATATTCAACTGATGATATTATATTATTTTATTAATTGTCGTTAAATATGAAATGCAAGTTATTCATTATAGAAAATAATATGTACAGTGCAGGTCAATAATTCGCTGGGTCATAATAGATGGTTGACTTACCGACGCCACAGTCTAGTACAGCTAAACTGTGGCGTCGGTAAGTCAATCATCTACTATGATCCAGCGAATTATTGACCTGCACTGTACATACATATAAAATGGATTTATCTACAATAGTAATCAATATTAGTTATTTTATCAATATATGATAAAGTGTATCGATGAAAAGTTAAATTATTGTAGACTGTACATGTAGAAAACTGCAGTTTCTTGCGATGATAATTCAGGCAAAGATGTATAATATATATATATATATACACACACACACACACACAATATATATATATATATATATATATATTTATTATAACATAATAATACAATTAATTCTGATATTTATTATTCCTGTTTTTTATTTATACTAGATAAAACAGGTGCGCGCTACACGCGGGTTACAGAGCTTTTGAAATTACATATTTTACAAATTGCATATTTTCTATTAAAAAGAATTCACAATACATTACTTTTTGTCACAATGTAAAATTTGTCAAAATTCAATCAACGCAAAGACAGCTACTCTCGCAATACGAAATAAGCCAAACAAAAGAATCAATCAGTATCGCAAAAAATCGTAAAAAATAAAATCGTTTACACGGCTTTTTTATGAGAGGAAAAAGTAGTACAGCAGTTATTTCTAAGAGGAACTTAATTCCTTTATAATTGGAGCATTTTAAAGATTTAAGGGAATGCTGGACTGACAGCAGAACTCACTCGACGTCAATACTGTAGATTTCTTTTCGACGTAAAGTCTAACAACCATGGACCGCGTGCANCTAAGGGCCGCGCGCGGGGCAAAGAGTAAGGGGAATAGGCTAGCGCTCTTTGTCAAACGCACTCATCTGTCTTTGTTTTTCGACTTTAGCGCCATCTAATGCAAGATCTGTACCATTCTGTACCTATATTTCGCTTGCACGTAGGCATATAATTTTATCGAAGAAAAATCTTTTTCTTTAAGCTTTCGATCTAAGTTTCGATGATTTAATATTGTTCTATCGCGTTGTCCGAAGGGGGGCTAGGTATCGTTTTGCCCAGGAAATCTGTACAATTGTCAGGTTAACTGACATTGTCGTGGCTTGACAGCTCTACGGTGTGGATGAGTGCAGATGTGAGTGATTATTACTGTACTTTTTAATTTTTTTGTTGATATTTACATGTAATGTNAAATATGTGATATATTTCATAACGTATAACGATTGATATATAAATAAAACCAGGGATGGGAAGTAACTCGTTACTTGTAACGAAGTTACAGTTAGAGCTACCTTTTTTTGGTAACTCTAACTTAACTTCGTTACTTTTTTTTCATCTGTAACTATAAATTAACTTAGTTACATTATTTGTGTAACTAGTAACTAAATTAATAGTTATTTTTATAGTTACTTTACATATTTGAAACTCATTTGTCAATTTAGATTATACTTGCAAACATCACTGGAGTGACGTTACGTATCATTTTATTTTTATTTAACAATCAGTAAACAATAAGGATAAAATGATATACATGAGGATACTCATCTGATGTTTCCAAATGCAGCTTTAATGTGATTGGGTAGATCTAAATAAAATTGTATAATATGTAAACTAATCTTTTTTTAATAATAATCCTTTTGATATTGATGTTACTCAAAATGCCTTTGGATCTAAGTTCTATACTTAGTCTTATCCTTAAGAAAGTTCGAATTTAGAACACAGTTCATATAGCTTTTATATGTACATATAAGTACATATAATTAATATAAAGATGTTACATGCATGTTACACAATTAAAGATACTTTACATGGGTGCTCTTCAGCAAATGACACAAATAGACACAAGAGTAATTTTATCTTTGTTCCTTACTGAATTTCAAGCAATAGCGTCTCTAAAGGGTATAGCGTAATAAGGAGAGTGATAATTTGGGCCCCGCGCGTAATCAATCGTTATATAGGGCAAAATATCCACCTAAATAAAAGAAAACTTTGTACCAAGTTTCATCTCAAAAGACCCCACAATTTCGAAATATCGCAAGAAATGTGATTTTTCATTAATATTTTTTTTTCTCCGTTAAATCTAAATTAACCTTTACAAAAAAATTCATGATTATAAAAGGTATCCATGTACATAAGCTTTAATTTTTTTTGTCATTCTTTGCTGAAAATTCTGGTGGAACGTGTCGAAAAGAAATAAAAACCGATTTTTTAAATTATCTTTCGGTCTTAAGTGCATCCGGTTGACATATATCTTAAGTTGTTTTTAAATACAATAACCTCCGATTATACATCTGCAAACAGTAGTATATAACTGTAGTATTATAGAGTTCACGTAATTTAAACTACGAGATTTCAATTTTTTTCAGTCAGAAAAATTAATTTAATTGATTTTAGCAGTTCTTTAATTTTCTTAAAATATATATCAATTTTTAATTTTATCAAGCACATAATACATATGATAAACGTATCTTGTACTTTAACATAATGGCAAGAGAGTTAAGGTTTTTCATCTACAAAGTTTTTACCTTTGTAGGTGAAAAACCTTAAATTCGCTTCATATTAATAAGTTTCTATTAATTATAGTAGAGTATATTTAGTGTAACATTTACTCTTCGAATTTTTTCATAATCTTAAGCTTACTACTTTTAATTTGGCTTTTGTATTTAGTTTTAAATTAGTTTTATTTATTTTTAGTATTTTTTAACACATTTATTAAATAAAGAAAATTAATTTTTTTGACTAAAAAAATATTAAAATCTCATAGTTTAAATTACGTGAACTCTATAATATTATAGTTTTATACTACTGTTTGCAAATGTGTAATTGGAGGTAATTGTATTTAAAAACAACTTAATATATACAGGGTGTTTGTTAATGGTTGTCCCCACGTTTTACCATAAGAGCTGATTTACGGCTGATTTACCGACAATTTTATATATAATATGTATATCTAATACGTATAAAATCAGCTCTTATGGTAAAACGTGGGGACAACCATTAACAAACACCCTGTATGTCAACCGGATGTACTTAAGACGGAAAAATAATTTTAAAAATCAGTTTTTATTCTTCTTCGGCACGTTCCACCAAATTGAAAAATCTGAAAAAAAATATTGAATATAATGTCACATGACTTATCCACTGAATTTTTTTAGAAATGGCTAATTTTTAAATCAAGAGAAAATGCGATTTCAAAAATACTAGATTTTTTTAAAAACACAACTTTCAGTAAAGAACGATAAAAAAATTAGAGCGTATATATATGGATATCCTTTATAATCATGAATTTTTTTGTAAAGGTTAATTTAAATTTAACGTAGAAAAAAAACATTAATAAAAAATCATATTTCTTGCGATATCTTTAAATTGTGGGGGTCTTTTGAAATAAAACTTGGCACAAAATTTTCTTTTATCTGGGTGAATATTTTGCCCTATATAACGCGCGGGACCGGTAATTGTGTCAGTCCAGCATCCCCTTAAGACCGAAAAATAATTTAAAAAATTGGTTTTTATTTTTTTTTTCAACAAGTTCCACCAAATTGAAAAATCTGAAAAAAATATCGAATATAATATGTCACATGACTTATCCACTAAATTTTTTTAGAAATGGCCAATATTTTAAATCAAGAGCAAATGCGATTTCAAAAATTTTAGATTTTTTAAAAACAGTATTTTTAGGCAAGAACGACAAAAAAATTAGAGCTTATGTATATGGATACCTTTTATAATCATGAATTTTTTTGTAAAGGTTAATTTAGATTTAGCGGAGAAAAAAAATATTAATGAAAAATCACATTTCTTGCGATATTTTGAAATTGTGAGGCTCTTTTAAGATGAAACTTGGCACAAAATTTTCTTTTATCTAGGTGGATATTTTACCCTATATAACAATTGATTAAGCGCGTGGCTCAAAATCACTCTCCTTATTACCTTTTCGAAAATTTTTTTAATACAAAGGCTTGGTGTAGCTAGTCGCCTAAGTACAAGAGAAATGTAAATTTATTTTATATATAATACGTACCCTGAAGAAACATGCACGCGCTAAGCGCGCGCTACAGAGCTTTTGATATTGCAAATTACAAATTACAAATTTACGCTCGATACACATAACTATCAAAACGCGATCTTCGCGATGACAGTAGCTCACGAAGTAAGCACAGCGGGAGAACTAAATCAGCATTACGAAAAAGCGTCAACTATAAGGTTTGGTTTATAATACCTGAGAATAGCCGTTACCGTAAAAAATTGCCCAATCGTAGTCAATTATTCTTCTATAAATCGACCATGATTGGTCAATTTTTTACGGTTACGGTTATTCTCAGCTATTATAAACCAACTCTAAATTTCGAGGGATACGATTATCGATTTATCATGCATTTTTTCAGATAGGATAAAATAAAGGATTACTTTACTAAAACATGATAAAGTAAATCTCTTCTTTATCTACACCCGACAAGTTACTTATGGATGATAAAGATGTATATATCTACAAATAGTATTGTAGAAAATTGTTTTGTTTATTCATTGCAACTTATTTGACGAATTATCCAGCATGCGATATTACAGGAGGAAAAATTTGTTTGTTTTATGTCATATAGATGTCATAAACCTAGCTGAGTTTCTCGGCATAACGCGCGAAACAGCTGTTGTTTCCTCAGTCTGGGGGTGGTGTCTACTGTCAGATGCTCCGCCTATAAATCAAACCTATGGGCGGTAGGGAGACAAGCCGACGCCATGTTAACATACATAAACAAACCCTGCGCATTGTAACTGATAAACGGCGGAAGCAACATGTAACAAGCGATTTCATCCCGATAGAGAACTGTATGTTATTTGTATTCTTTTCAAAAATTTTAATATAATCTTTTTTGCATCAAATAAATTAATATGAATAGTGCATATTTATAAATAAATTATAAAATGAACTGAAATTGTATATTAAATGAAACTCTAAAACCGAGATTATATAATTTATCTAAAATATTAATTATGTATTACTATATTTTTATTGTAATTTTAATTAAAAAAATTTAATTTTTATAAATACGTATATGTGTTCCGTTTTATATTAAAAATATGTAAATATATTTTTGGTAAGTTATTTTCGTACGTATAATTTTTATGTAATATTCTTTCGCATTATGTCATTGTAATTTATAACATTTGTTAAATACTTGTATATTGCATTTTCGTTAAATTATATTATTACTAATAATTAATTTGCATAAAATGAAATATGCAAGAAGAGAAGTAAGAATCTTGATATTGTAATTGTTTTGCAAGCGATGAACAAAGATCACGAATCGGCTAATGGTTGAAGGTGCCGGTCTCGAGGAGATCCTGAGACTAATCAGACTAAGCATTAATCTTCCAAGTGGATCCTCGACCCAATTCTCGTAAGGTCAAGTCGCAATGGAGACGTTGATTGGATTCCACGTCAAACCAGAAGTAAACACCTTTTCTATCATTACGCGTCGCTCATTTCTTTTTTTCTTTCACCCTCAGTCTTTCGCGGAATTAAATTTTATTTAATTATCTCGCGTATATTTATTGATGTAACTAATGATCATGACGTGACAGTTGACGCAATTCGCTATTCATATTTGCTTATTAATAATTCATAGACGTCGTCATTATTTTAATAATTCGTTTGATTAACATGTCTTTTAATGTCTGATAGAGACGTGACGCATGTGAAAGGTATTTTGCAGTTAGATCTCTTATTGCAATGATATTGCTGTTGATTAAAAATTAACAGATTACTAATATCCCATCCTCTTTTCTCCTCGCGCGGTTTGTACGCAAGAAGATATTACTAGGTAATTGTAAACCGCAGCTTCCACAGCTACTATGGACCGTTTATCATCGTCTCTATAGCTACCGGGTCGTTGAGTGAGGAGATTTGGGGGTTCACCGTGCTAAGAGTTGAAACCTCAGCATGACTGGTGGCCTCGGTAGCCGATAGACGTGTCATTTATGCGTCTACGAATCAATAGCCGCTTCACTTTACACCCACCTTACATCATTAGTCATTTTATAGGGCCGTTCTGCTCCGTTACACGCGTACGCGGCATTTGCTCGCGACTGATTTGTCGTCTCATCCCGACATAAGTCTATCGATGGGGAAGTTTGTATGCTCATCGATTGCGATTAATCTAATTATTATCCAAAAATTATTTTTCTTACTAAATCGAAATATTATTTCAGAGCAAGTTACTTATTATTGAAAATTCAGATATTATATTAAAACCTGAGTTTAACGTTACATAACATGCAGTACAATTATTGAAGTTATTTGAAGTACATCATGTTCACAGGTTTGATGTAATTATTATAATAATTCGAATTCCGGAGTGACGTGAGTCAATTTGTCATCGTGATGAATCGTGATTATTGTTTGCAGTAGATGCTCAGTCAAGGCAGGTGATTGAATGGTATTAGACAGTTTGAATCTCAAGATCGAACGTCAAATAATTTGAACATTTCAAACTGAAAGTATGCTCGAACTGTTTGAACTCTATTCAGATCTAAAAATTTAAAATTATTATAGTTTAAACCTAAATTTTTTTACATATTAATGTAAAAAAGGAAAGATAAAATTATTTAAACTTTGGACATTATAACTTAATATTATTATAGATCGATCACTACTTAAGTTTGAACTGTCCGAATCATTCAAAGCATTTGAACTGGATGCTCATTTTTTTATTCAGAACTTTTTTAACAGGTCGAACATACGCTTCACAATATGTACACAACATATTTGAATTTTTTGTCTGAGTCCTAGTTCAAATTTAATTTTTGACATAATAATATAAAAAAGAAAAGACACGTCAAAAATTGTTGTTTTATTTCCAATGCATACTGCGATATTCATAATGTGTGCATGCGTGTGTGTGTGTGTGAATTCCAAAACTATCTTAAATAATGCCTTAAAATGATAATATGGCTCAGTGATTGGTTGATGACATCTTTAGACACTACTTAAGACGGTCTTAAATATGAGAATTGACTATGAATACTGGCTTGCGTTTCTAATCTTCTTTACTGTCCAAACTGTCCGGACATAATGAATTGATATTACAGACCGATCACTGCTTAAATTTGAACTTTTCGAACTATCCAAAAATTTCGAAACTAATTTATTTTGTTTTTTTTTTTAATTTCCAACTATTCAACCAGTTTGATAAAATATATTCGAATCTCTTGTCTGAGCTTTAGTTCGTAATGCCTTTTCAAAATAAAATGTTAATATCAATTATCTCATGTAGTCTCCTAATGCAATCAAATAATTTTCACTTGCAATACTTTTTACGCATTATATTTATATAATAATTATTTACCTCATTGTGTATCACTTGAAATATCAAATTATATATTTTCAAGTCCAGTTTAATGAAACGAAAATCATGAACTTTGTTTGTTAATATCAATGCTTGTTTCATTGTATTCAATAAATAATTTGCAAAACCTTTGGTAAAAGAGCGCGCGTAAGTTTATTTACACGAAAATCATTTTATTGAAAATATGTAGTCAACATTAAGTTAATTTTATGTATTATTAAATGCAGTATTAAAGTTACTTGATAGTAACTTGATGCAATAACGGAAAAAATAATGAGAACAGTTATAAGGTCGCGCTAATGTACAAGAAGTTATATTTGACTTACTCAGCAACTTTTATTAACGTTTACTACTTACGTTTATTAATTCCTTCGCTGCCTCATTATTCTTCAAGATACGGCACATGTCTGCAATTGTAATGTAGGGAAAGACCTTCGCACATTACCTTCTCGTCGTATCGCAGAGTTATTGCTAACACGTGTAACGCTATCAACACGAAGTTTTCCATTGGTGAAAATCTGTTTTCGTCTCTTTTGATTGATCAAAATTATGGTTTACGTTCAAGCATGGAAAGTCAGATTAGAAGCCGAATCATTAATGCCGAATTTTTAATGCTTTCTCGAGGAAGACATTAAAAGTGGAGGAATCAGTCGGAAATAAGTTTCACAGTTTCGTCATTGGCGACAACAGGAGCGAGACGTGTAAGATTCTATTTGCGGTAGGCGAACGAGTTAACAGACGGGATGATCGCAAGGTGTCTCCGTGGTTAAAACTCAACACCATACATATATATATACACTGGAGAGCCGAAGCTCCCGCTTCCTCCATCTATCATGCGAACCATGACAAACCGAGCCTCAAAAGCAGCCGCCAGCGTAGCAGCACTTTCTTACCTTCTTCACTTAGTCACCGGGCGCTCAGGTGAGCGTCTACCTGTCTGATATACAGGACCCCCTATTCCCTATCTACATTTATTAACATTTAAGCGTTAACGACATTTCTCTCTCACGCGGCCCGGAAGAAAAACAAAACAAGAATCGTTGTGCCGGCTACTCGTATCTCGTTGCCTTCCACCTCGGGATTTCTTTCGATTTAGACGCGGTTCTTTGTCTCAAGAATACAGTACAAAATCGATTAGATACAACAATTGCAGTAATCTTGGAAATCTTTGCGCGTATACGACACGTTAATTAATCACTTCTGACTGAAGAATATTTGCGACTGATTGTGAGTTAAACATCTACAAAATAACGTTGCGAAAATTAACGAATATTATTGAACGGAGTGAAAAATGCGTTACATAGCTTGTATAGTATCATATACTGTGAATGATCAGAGTGAAAGTCGTAGAAATCCGTGCGTTTTCTGCTCAACGAACATCGGATGGAAAGCAAAGTGGCGTGAATGAGTCGTCCCTTGACGATCGTAAGATTTATAGTCGCGACGGTTGGGCGGAAAGGGCAAGCATCGCACGACTCGGGGCTGGTAACCCTTGACCCTGCAGCTTCCAAGTCCACCCTCGATATGACCATAATACCACCGCATAATCGACGATAAAGATATATTGTAAAATGTTTGAATGTAAACTTTATTGAGATGTTCTGTTGATAACGCGCATTCCGTTCGACGCTTACTAAACTGTTGTTATGTCATACTATTGTGCATTATGAAGTATTTTGTTACATATGAAAATTGGAAGCAACAAACAAAAAGTTAAGCCGGTAAGAGTGCAGGTTTTGCAAAACGCAATTTTAGTCTTCCAACTCTTTTTTTATCTTCTATCCGTAAGGCCTCGTTGGTCGGAGAAAAAGTTAATAGCTTGGAGAAATTAGCCGATGTGGGGAGGATCGTTGATCGGGGATCGTGTTTCGGGAGGGTGTTCTGCACAGATGCAACGATAGCAACAGTTCGGCCCGCTCGAACTGGAGGTCACATATGAGCTCGAAGCTATGGCGTCGTATGGGCTTGACTCACACGCATCACGCGTAGTCATCCATCATTGTCAGTCTCTTCACTGACACAGCCGTCCGTCCTACCAACGTGCGGGGCTCTCGATTTGAGTTTCTTTCGTCAAAGTTGTGATTTTGTACAAAACGTCGCAATTCACGATTTTCGCTATTGCTGCTATCGTAATTATTACGGCATCATTGTTTCGCTACTTTGAGCAATAAAATCTTTTCTAATAATATGCAAGAAATATCTTAGGATGTCTAAGTGAATTAATGTTTGTTCTTTGTTTTTATACGATCATGATAAATCAATTTATGTGTGCAGGGATTTCTTTGGTATAACAAATGGCGCGTTAATCTCTGAATAGAATATGAAGTTGACACGGTGTAAGGATGCTGCTAAGAATAATATTTCAGTTCGATTGCTCCGATATTTTGGGTCATCTATCATCGTCACTTTCATCGTCGGCGTGGGCAAACCGCGCCATCTACGATCAAAATTTACGCGTTCCGCCCCCGTTCATGGTCATTCCTTCGTTAAAGTTATGATTTTCCGTATCATTCGTTAGCTTATACGATGTTTTCAGATTCCATATGATTCATGTTAATGCTTAATCGAACGACTGAAACGGAAAAAAATTAATTACTAGAAAAAATAGAAACTTTCGTTACTTTTCACTATGATCTGTATTTGTCAAATGTACCGGTGAGTGAATGTACACGTGTGATAACTTTGTTTACCGTGTTGAGGGCTCACTTGCAACACAATTATGTAATTAGAATGAATAAACAATATATATATATATATATATATGGTTATCGTACGCGCGTATGTACATGAGAGTCTTTATATGAACAACGACGGCGTCTAGTGTTTTATACAAAAAGAGCTGTGTATTAAATATGTTGTCGCGAGGTGAAAATTAAAATTATGTCCCTATCTACGTTTACTTTTATATTACCTACCGTGAGACAATAATTTATTTGGTTCGCTTAAAGTAGCGCTAATAGAGCTTTGAAAAAAACGCGGTTTGTGAAAAAATGATAATGCAACCAATATTTAATGGATATTACAATAAATACATCTTCCACAATCAAAAAATGTGGATTATTATTTGAAGTATTGCTCAACGATATTTGTTTATTATTAAATGACAATATTCACGACACAGAATAACATATTGATTCGAATTAATTTTAAATCTCATTTCATTTTTTCACAAAACGAATAGCGCAACATTTTTACAAGTGCATCTGTCTTTTTTCGCAAGTGACCAAGTAACTGATTTTTAACTATTCTCCATACTCAATTAGAGGACATTGATTTTTTTTTATGAGAGAGATAGACATCTATTTCCTGTGTTTAATTAAAACTAACGGATTGGATCTATTTCACTTTTCAGAAATTGTATATTCGATATAGTACTCATGACTGTGTATAAATGCAATTTTCTTATACATTTGTGTTCCATTAATCTATCTTTCATATGATATATATGTACATAGTTTCATTATTAATTATTGCTCACATGCACCTACAGTCTCAGGCCTCGTTTTATTGTTTAAATCAAACATGATTTTGTTATCTCGTTGACCATCACATAAGAATTAAACATTTATGAGATGTGTATAATTTGAAAACTTCCTCAGAATTTGGTTCGAGATTTTCAAATAAGGCTAAATGCTCCAATCAAGCACGCTCTGTATCAGTAATCAAAGTTACTTTGACAACAAAAGGAACATTACTTTGGTGATCTATACAATCTAGTTTTCGAATACCCTAACGATGCACTAACGTACAACAGACCGTTCGCGCCAAGAAGATTGCACTTACACCTCGTGTTTCCGCATTCACGAGAATCGGACCGTTGAATTGAAACTCCATCGAATTTCCAGTAACGGTAAACCTCTGACATATTTACAACATTCTTCATGCACATTTGTAAACCACGGCTACTGCATACCGGTCTAATATCACTTACAGATCACTTTTCATCTTTCACGATTAAGCGTTGCGCACCGAAAGGATAGCGATATGAATGTCACTTTGTAACACAGTTTAAAAAATTCTGTGGCTAGAACTCTGTTAATATCGTTCCAATTTAAAATTAACACAACCATTGCACTCGTCACTGTTGTATATTTCCGAAACATCCTTCGATGTTTGGAATGTAAATTGGTAGAATTATATCCTGTCCATGTGATAAGGAATATTAAAATTGATACGATTATTACTCGGATACGTAACGATATCGACTGACTGGTTATGGTTATATTTTAGAACAGTTAATCATTTTTTTGGTAATCCGGATTATACTTAAGATATGCTTGCAATTGTTGAAATCAATTTAAACATTTCAGGTTTTATTACAGTCATCAACGCAAATTGTAAATCAGTCCTTATTGATTAATGCAGCCAGTGTTAAAAATAATTTCGACACAACTCGGAAGAAGTCACTTCGAACTAAAGGACATTTGACAACCTAGGTCGGATGGCATAGATTTATATAGACACACGCACCGTTAAATTTCTAATTCGAGTCCGCCTTATTTTTACACAATTTCCATTTACACGCAGGATTAAATCACGAATACTGAAAGTATATACAAATCACGTAGTTCTTACGCGGTGAGCACGATGTTAGCTTCAATATAAAGCGTTGAGTAGGCATTGCTCATCGCCCCAGTCCAGCTGGCAAGAATTTTCGGTCTCGTGGACTCAGCTGAGCTGATAATATTCGGGCGCGAAGTCGTTCGCCAGATTGCTGAGAAAGTTGAAGTCGGACGAGCTGTTGCTATTG
Organism: Solenopsis fugax; assembly: GCA_003595255.1. Classification (NCBI taxonomy): domain Eukaryota; kingdom Metazoa; phylum Arthropoda; class Insecta; order Hymenoptera; family Formicidae; genus Solenopsis; species Solenopsis fugax. The sequence continues at coordinate 26,695 of QKQZ01001315.1, read as the reverse complement.
TCGGCGGATGGTGGTGGCGCCGTGGCGGTGTGCACTGGCTCACCATAGAAATTCCCATAATTGCTGTAGGACTCGTTGTTACCGTCAGCCTGGCCGGCACTTCCGGGTGGCGTGATAACCGCCGCGGTGGCAGCTGCGATCGCCGTCGCGGTTGTCGTCATGCCAGGCGCCGGAAACGGATCTGGCGATGATACGTAACTGTTTGGGATGCTGGAAGCCTCGCCGCCCTGATGAACGTGCAGTTGACCTGCCGTCTGCTCGTAATATGCGCCCGGATGACACTTGTTTCCTGGTGTTCGGTAGTCGCCGGAACTTGGATGCATTGGTGGCTGATGAGTGACATACCCCTCGGCGGTATGTTGCTGCGGATGTTGTTGCTGCTGCTGGATGTCGTTGAAATAATGCTGCCCGGTTTGCGCCGCGGACACAGCGGCGTGCCCGTGTGTCGCCAGATTCTCACCCGCTCCATGATAATTGCCGCCGGTCGAGTAACCGTAATTTCCAGGAGTCATGTAGCCGTCGGTGCTCTGCTCAGTGTTCTGCGTTGCCGAGTATCCTTGGCCGGAATTGTACGCATTGCTACCTTGCATACCTCTGTGATAAGCGTGATAAGGTGGCCCGGCCTGAGGATATCCGTTATACTCTCCGGTACTACCGTACTGCAACTGTGCTTGCTGATGGAACTGCATGTTCGCACCGTACATCGATCTCGACGTTGTGCCCGTAGCTCTCACGTGATGCGTCACTCTCGAGCCCACCGTCTGATTCTGTCTGACGTACAGAGAATTCACCTCACTCGGATAAGAGATTCTTGGCTGTTGATACGTATCTCTGGTGCAGTAACTCTGCGATTGGGATTGTTGCGACGCCGTAGGTATGCTCTGTCTATTAGCGGGTACGCCGTTTCGATAATCGATGGCCGGCGTGGGCTGATACACGCCCTGCTGTTGAAAGTGTGCTTGCTGACTGTTCGAGATGTTTCGGCTACCGTGAGGCGACATCGTTCCCGGATTCGTAGAGGCGTGTAACATCGGGCCTGGCAACGAAGTTGTCGAGGACGGTGAGCTTCGCGGTCTCTGCATGTAGGCTGTGTGAGCTGCTTGCTGAATACCGAGAGGGCTGCCTTGCTGAAGCTGGACGGAAACGGGAGTACCGGGCGTCGAGGATGGCGTCAGACTCCTCGTAGAATTCTGTCCCGGTAGAACTGGCGTGCTGACCGTCGAGTCCGGCATGGCTAATAGCACACCGTTGCTGTTCACCGAACACATGTCCTTCGTGTTGGCCGATGGTGATTTCTTGCTTACCGAGATCTGTTGTTGTTTCGCTGTATTTGGACTTTTGTGGCCACTTTCAACCTTCACTCTCACTTCGCTAGACAATTTTTTCGTCACGCTTGGCGACGTCACTTCACTTCCATCTTGCGACCTCGAATCGTCGTCCACTATCATCTTCTCGAACGAGCTGGATACACTGTTAGTACTTCCAACGCTACTGGCACCATTGCTGTTCGTGTTAAAGCCAGCATTACTGTTGTTGTTGTTGTTATTATTGTTGTTAGTTGCACCAGGTGTATTATTGTTGTTACTGTTCCTTCGGCCGGAAGACCCCAAATCGGTAACGTCACCGGTGAGTGTGCTTCCGACATCGCCTACGCCCGAAATATCACAGTTATGACAGCTTTTCTTTTCGTCGTTATCAGCTGATAACATTTTGTCACTCTTGGTCTTTTCCATACCATCCGAAGTAGAACCATCCTTTTCGTCGCCGTCTTCCTTGCTAAGCGTTTGTCGCTTGTGTTTCATTCGTCGATTTTGAAACCAAACTTTCACCTGAGAGGAAGATAGCGAAATTTATATAATTATTTATATTTTAGCTATTAAATATAAACGATACGTATAATGCATCAACAACAAATGAAGGAAAAATATATTTTGTAAGATTTTAATAAACCAATATAAAAATGATTCAAAAGATTTTAAAATAAAAACATTAAAAATAGAAGTATAGGGTAGAGATCAAAGGCAAAAATAATAAAAAACTAATTTTGTTATAGTTTTATTATAAATTTTTTATATTTATATCTATGGCATGACTTTTATATCATAAAAAAATATATAAACGTAATTCTTATTAACAACAAAAAAATCAAGAAAACGAAATTGTCCGATTTGTTCTAACATTGAGGGCGAAGCAAATCACCAGTTTAAAAGAAATAAAAATAAATGAATAAAAAACTCTTTAAAAGACTCTATTAAGCCTTTTCGTTACAAACTCATAAAATTGAGATCGTGATTTTATATAAGAGAAGAGACAAAATTTCTTTGAGCACTCACGACCTCTGAACTTGTAACATCTGACTGACATGGAATATCACGCAATACAGAATTGTTGTCAATTGTTTTCGCTACAGAGAGAGCGCGTGGAAATAACTATGACAAAACAGGTGTATAAAATAAAAAACTAATGATAACTGTCTCAAAATTTATAATGATCCGATTCGCCTCGGTTTACTCTAATAAATGATTTTTATAGTATTACCTGATTTTTAAGTTGTTACCTGTCTTTCTGTAAGATCCAATGAGGCTGCGATCTCTATCCTTCGCGGTCGACAAAGATATTTGTTGAAATGAAACTCTTTTTCTAGTTCGAGAAGTTGCGTATTTGTATAAGCTGTTCGTAATCTTCTTGGTAGACCATTCTCTGTAAAACAAGAATCCACTCTTCTTCAATTTTTTCGATGTAGTTATAATACATTCGTAATAACACAATGACAGATTTTTTTCAACATGACATCAATTCAGTTATCTGCGCTAATTTATTTTCATATTTAAGGTAAAGTATTACAGAGTATTAGATATATTTCACGAATATTATAAATATTTTTATAAAGAAACCTGTAAATAACTCGTTTCAATTTTCAATTATATTCCTTGCAGCACGTTGAAGTTTTCGCGCTTGGATACTTGCTTTGTCTTTACCGCAGCGATCTCTTTTTGTCTGTTATAGGAAGTAAATGGTATCCTAATTAATGATCATTTAAGCAACCTAGACTATAGAGAGGAAGAGAGATATAGGGCGAGAGGAGGGAGGGATGCGACACGACATCCTTAACAATGCATAAGCGAAGATTCCCGCGCGGCGAAAAGGACCATTCTGGTGTTGTTCCGGCGAGTTACTGGGCTCCTTAGAAACTTTTGGGCAAGTTTCCCATCAGCACTATTCCGTGTCGATGCGAAACACCTCCTAATTGTTATCGGATAAGAAACTTGTTTCGCGATAACAAGAGGAATGCTACACAGGATCGAGAGGACGTGAAAACATGAGAGGAAGGTCGGTGTAAGGAAGCATATCGCGGCTTATTCGAGGGCAGATTTGATCTAGAAAGTAGCGGCCAAGTATCTCACGGTACTTTGTCGAGGCATGTGGCGTAAGAGTAATTTCCACCCAACTGCGGTAAACAATTATTAATAGCCGCCTATCGTAATTACAGAATTCGCTGCACGCCCCGAGGAGTAATATTTCAATCAAACTTGATGGCTCGCCGCGAGCTTGCGTTGTTTAACAAGACGTGTCTTGGCAAATTCTCTAGAAACAATGTATATTTTACCACAAATGTCTCGAAAAACTTTTTCCAATACATTATTTTTTGAATATTTCAGATTTTTAGCTATCGTTTAGCGTATTAAGATATATACATTTTGGGGAACATTAACAGGGAGAGAAAAATATTTCATCCCAATATTTTATTCTATCGGTCACTGACCACCTGGATGTCAAGGTCTTTTTTTATCAAGAGCAGGGGTGTTATACTTTTTTATGCGTCGCCGTATCATGAGAGAAGAAAAAAACCGATACGGCGTGACGCAGTTTGGAGCGAAGGGGGCAGCGAGGAAGGGGGGATGGTTCGTTTCGTAGGGCCGAGATGCTAAACTACCCCATAGCGTGCGAGCGGATGTAGGGTGGCTGAGGGGTGGTTCGACAGTAGGATGAGTCGTCAGGGGTTAAAGAAGAAAGAGAAAGAGAATAATCGAACAAGACAGAAGGAAAGAGGCATAGAGAGGACGAAAGGTAAAAAGAGGAAGGTATAGCGACTGGAATAGGTCGGTGAGGGTACGTGATAGAGACGGTCAGAAAGGGAGAGGAAGAATAGAAAAGAGAAGAGACACTCAGGGATGAGGGAGAGGGGTGTAGACTGAAGATGTAGTAAGCTTTGAACCTAGCAAATCCTGCACGTGGAGTTTCCATAGGGTGAGGGCGATGGTGGCGAGATGAAAGTATCGCATGATTGACGTGGGCCTCATCAGCATTTCGGTCTTGCGATTGGTTGGACGAAACTGTCGATCAAACTCCACTCCACGCCCTGTATCTGTTCAATCGTTCCAGGAGTTTAATTCAATCCGACGATGAATGCGGAGCAATATTTGGATGGCAAATAACTACCCGATATAATAAATTAAGTCGTTTACTAAATAAAAATATTTAAAACGAATGACTCTTTAGAGAGAGTGTCTAAATTATTTTAAATTGTTATAAAAAGTAATTTACTTCCTATATTTAGTTATTAATAAACATAAATAAATTTTTAGATTATTAAGTATTTTTCAAAGATAGATTTTATAGTCATATATTAGACATCTTGTATCAAATATCTTGTTGACAATAATCAAATATTATTGTTAGCATTTGTGAGTAAAATAACGAAAGAACGGTATCATGTCATACCACTCCTTGCTAATCCAAATTAGTGACAGGCGTTACTGCTTTGTAACGGTAACGACTTTTTCTGGACGAAAATGTCGGCGTTGCTAGCAAGCTTTTCGTTCTTGCGAGACGATGTAGAGGATGACGAACTGTCAAGGCGTAGTCAAAATGAAGAGCGCGACCTGACAGGATCGTGTGTGAGGTGAGAATGATAGAGCACGAAAATAGAGTTCGTATTTTCGTATATCATGCTTCGTCTATGGATTCATCCGGTTCAGACTGCTACCACACAAATATTTTACAAAAAAATTATTGGGATTTTTAACATGCAAATTGTATTAAAACATATACACTATTAAAATAACATTTCTGTAAATTAATATTAATATTATAATATTATTAATATTGATTATTAATGTACATTTAATTGTGAACTAATATTTACAAATTAATGTTTTTTAAATATAAAAATTGAAAATTAATTTTGTATTTTTTTGACAATGTAAATTAAAATAATGCACTATCAAAATCTAAATATTAAAATAATTTTGTAAAATATTACAAAATATTAGCTATTATTAAATGTTACAGAATAAATGCAATTAATAATAAATAATTAATAAATTATTTGTTCCTATAATTTATTCATAATTTTATTTTATAATTGTTATAATTGACACTATTTGTATTGACTATATCTGTATTTTAATGAAAAGATAATGAAGTAATGAAGAATTCGAAATAGAAATGAGCAAAATATCATAAAAATAACAAGTTTGTTATAATGTAATAGTTCGTCAATCGTCGATGGAACAGATGCTGATGTCCGTGACAAAGCTGACAGCCGTCGCTTCGCGCATTCTCATCAGTACGAGAACGTCGCTACGAGTTTACACTTTAAAATGTAACCTTTTGATGAAACATAACTTTGAAAGTTATGCCATCTTCTTCTGTCACTTTTTTAGAAACATGTATTACTCTTAATGCAAGTTTATCAAACAATTTTTTAAAAGTAAGCATCTTATTGAGATTTTATTTATTATTTTTATGTCTTCGTACTGACTTGATATATAATATTCTGAATTTTTTATTTGAGAACAGATTTTATTTGTGTAAAAATTGAACATCATTTGAGATCATTTTCTATATATTTATATTATTTTCGCTTAGTACATAAGATTTAAGATAATATTTTTAGCTCAACGCGCTTCTTCTTTTTTTCAAATTTATTTAAAGAAAAATTAATGAAATAACTATTGATATCGTATGTTTCGTGAAACATGCTGACTTCTAAAGAAATTTTATTTGTGGCAATTTTTGTTGAACAAAACAGTAATTACGAAAAATAGGAATGAGAGAGTGAGAGATCCACACGCAAACCATTGTTCAATTTCGTTCTCCACTCGCTCGTGTCTCCTCCTATTCTTTCGTCTTTACTATGCCAGAATGTTTACGAACAGTTGGTGAAATTCTCATGCACTCCATTTTCTACTTATCTAATTTTTGCATTAGTCCATTGCACTTATAATTAATTCGTGTACATTCTCGTTGTAATAAAGCATAACGAGCAATAAAGAAATGTGTCTCAACGGAATATGATCATCAAAGGTGAAAGGAAAAAGTAGATCTTCAATCGAGAAGTAGTTTACACATGTGACTAAGTCGTCCGGATCACGGATTTCCCTCCTGCGTCCGCCTTCGACGTGCTCTCGTTTTCTCTGGACTGGACCAGGTCGTTTATAGACAGGTGGGAAGGGTCACATGACGGGCGTCTCTGTAATTTGTCTTTTGTTTCCCCCCGCGCCTGAAGGAAGAAAACTTGCAAGGAAGAACAAAGGGCGGAAAGAACCACTATTTCGAACAGCGTGGAGAAGAGAACGATTACCCCTCTTCGTTCCGTTCTCAACTTCTCTTCCTCTCTTTCCTCTTCTCCATCTTTCCCCTCTTTCTCTCATCCCTCGTCTCCCTCGTTCTTTCTGTCTTTCTCTCGTTCTTTCATCTTTCAGTATCGAGAGGAACCTACGGCGGCGCGACGGCGGCGGCGGCGTCGGCAGTGTAAACGTATGAAAAATGAGTGACGAGAATTTGAAACAAACGAGAAGACAGCCGGCTCCATGTCCGTGCTTTGACGTGTCCGAAACAGGTAGACGGCGGTCAGTGTGGAAGGTTACCGTGATCGATAACTTTTTGATCGTTTCGGATGCCTTCAGGCGTTTTAAACTCGCCGAACATTGCGAATCTGGATTCTGGAATCTGAATGATCTGCTTTAAAATACCATAGCTCTCTAACATCTTATTAAATGAAACATTAATTTTGGACAGTTGCACAGTTTTACAGTAGTGAAACAATTCGTTCAAAATATATACAAAACATATTGAAACGTTGCTTTAATAATATTTTTATTAATATTTATATGAATAGAAAAACATTAAAGTTTACGTAAAATTGCAATAAAATTTAAATTATACATTGGTCTTTAGAAATGCTTACAAATCAGTTTCCAATTCATGTATTTTGTATTTTTTTAAATTAAATCGACAAAGCGGTATTAATGAAAATTTATATTATAATGTTCTGTGCTTATTTAAAGCAATGGAAGAATTATTCATCGCGTAAGAATAAAGTAGGTATTTAATGCGTCATTGGGTAATTTGTGGCGGATAAGCGAGGGAAGACTGGAAGGTGGAATCGGCATAAACTGTGGCTCATTACAGATTTACACCAAGACGTAGGATGGCCATGGGTGAGGGGCAACGAACAAAACTAAACGGGAACAGAATGAAGGGAGTCCAAGTGGAATGGCTGGCAGGAAGGGCTCTCGGCTGCTTTGGTTTTGGTGGGCTGTCGGGGGTTGCGGCCTCTGCGTTGGATACGAGCTATAATCAATTAACAGTGAGCAAAACAAGAACTGCGGCCGACCACCGACCACGGCCGCAAAATATTTCGTACCTTCCTGTTCCAGTTCAGCTGGAACCCCATCGCTACGTTCAAGTGGCTACCTCGCTTGCTGATAGGGCTCTTGTCCAGGCGAATTGATTCCAGCATTGTACTATTATGCGACGATTTACAACATTGATACTAATCGGTACCAATCGATTTGTATTATTGCTACTTGAATTTGAAGCTTTTATTCACTTGCGTGACGGTGGTTGAAATATTGAGCTGATAATAGCTTGTATGCACAAATCATTGAAATAACAATGTGTATTTTCAGTAATTCTTCTATATAATTCCTTATAATTCATTTTCATACATTTTAGGAAATAGATAGTTATTTTAATTTTAATACGTAATATATTCTGTATATATTTAGAATTATAAATATGTCCCTTCCAAAGTAAAATAATGTCAAAACGTTGATTTTCAATTGCTCCTTTCATCACAATTTAGCATAAATTCTAAAGAACAATATAATCATATTTATTTATCACGAAACCTTTGTTCGTTTTGATTCATGATTGTGTCCACATCTTTCCGACTTGATTCTTGTCTGGCATAATAGCACTTCAGATATTAGCATAACTTTTTATATAGTTATCTTGTTGTAATGACGGAAAAAGAGAGCAGTCGCCGAGCTAGCTGGCATGTAGAACAGACAAAAAGAAGAAGTGGAGAGGGGATGGGGGAAAGGAAGCATGAAAAAGGATAGAAATACAAGAACGGAAGAACGGTGATGGTAGGAAAAAGATATAAAAGCGGCACAGGAAGATTTGCGTGTTCGAAAAAAGTTGTTGGCAACATCGCGAGCCGTCGCCGTGCGCTAGCTTGGTGCTGCTGCCGAAGACACGGCAACGTTGGTGCTCCGCACCAACCACCGTGGCGGCCATGTTGGACGTGCACAGGTTCGCCAACCTGTGATTATGGTGGGCGCGACGGCGAGTGGCCCTTCGTGCAAGAAAATTGGACGCAGGGATCTCTCCCGCGGTGAAAGAAAGGCAAGACGTACATATGCGTGGTTCAGACTGGCTGGGTACGTCAGAAGGCGTTGCCGATGCAACCTGCAATCATTGGGGTGGTGCGACGAGGTACATTCGACTTCTTCGTGCACGGCTGGTGAACGCGCAGTTTCGCCTCTCATGTTGATCCGCGATAAAAGATTATATATATATACCTAAAGGAGCAAGCCTGCTCTGGTTCATTCAAAAATTGATGTTCGTAAAAGTTGCGGTAGCATGAGTCATAATTGGAGGGATACGATCTTTGATTAATGATATCTTTGGGTTCACCATGTGATAGCATTAGCTGTTATTTCATAATAAAGACTCACGAGACTTCGTGATAACCACTTGGAGTTAGCTAGTTCTTGGAAGCTGATGTCGATCGCAATATTGCTGATTACATAGTTCAGTGCATGCCAACATTATTTATGATAATTTCATAAAATATTTATTTTGTAAATAATTATATGATTGTAAATTATACGTGAAGAAATTTTGTTTAAAAAATAATCTCTGCTTAGCATGCTCGCCTATACGAAATAGTCATCCGATCGGGTACATATATCCAGATAGAAGTGATTAGTTGATAATTAATTGAATCGATGTTGATTCGATGTCAATGCGTCGATGAATGATCGATGACGGAAACTATTTGATATTTTTATTATCTTCTATTTCACTCTTATAAAAATATACACTAGGCGTTGAAGGTCCGAAATGACATTCAATTGAGTGTTAATTCCCAAATAAACCTTCAACTTGAGGGTTAACACTCAATTTGAGTGTCATTTCGGACCGTCAAGTTGGATATATTTTTTTATAAAGGCATTATAATTATTTTTATATTTTTATATTAATTGAGCAATCGCGAATATTTTTATAAGATTTCTTTTTATAAGAGATTGTTTTACGGGGGGAGGGGGATTCAATTCTACATTGAATCGGTGCAAAGCACAATATATAATATGTATATATTGCGTATACGATACAGAATTAGCCAAAAGGCAATAAAAATCATAAAAATGATTTTACAATCGCTCAAGTAACATAAATACAATTATAATGAGGTCGAAGGTTACACTCAGAGAAATATTTGGTAAAATCAAACAAAGTTTGATTGAATAATGATCAAATGAATCTTATAGTGATAGTTACTAAATATATAGTTGTTTTGACCAAACAATTTGTAGTCTTAAATATAATTATTTTCATACAACAAATTATAAAAAAGTTTTGTTAAATGTAACTATAGTTTTTGGTACTAGTAACTATAAAATTCATTTAATCACTATTATTCTACCAAACGATTTCTCTCAATGTATAATGAAATCAAATAATGTTAGATATCGATCATTCATCGACATTGAATCGAGGTCGATTCGACTTATTACTTCTGATTGGAATAAGTAAAACTACTTAATACAAGCCATTTGGATTTGCTTTACGGTTTGCAATTGGAATTAATTCTTTGATTATTGCATACATATTCTTGGTCTGTGTACGGTCGCTTCTAGTATTTTGTCATTTTATATGTTTTTTTTTCTCTATAATTACCAGCGGAACATTCACAAGCAATTTAAATAATGACTTATGTAACGTAAGAAGTCAATTTCCAGTGCATATATCTTCATTAGTTTTTTTCTTTCGCGGATTGAATATCAATGTTTAATACATAATTTGTAGGGTATTATGATGATGATATTTTAAATATTTTGAAGAAAAATTATAAAATCTAGAAAAGAATACAAAAGAACGTTTGCACTGAATATCTCATCTGTAAAAAATACTTAATTATATATCAAGTATAATTCTTGAACCGATATACTTTATAAAAAAGATTACATTAAAAATCTATAATATTACATAGAAAAGACACTACTGAAAAGTAGCAGTGATACTTAAAGTATGGGGAGCTCTGTGTGTGAAACGGGAGTGGTCTCCAGGGGGGATGAAAAGCCATCTTTCCATTAGACGCGAGATTGATTTTGTGAGCACACCTTTTCGTAACGAGTTGTCGGTGTGCCCCGATGTTCGAACACTAATGTGATTAAAATAATCCAACGATGATCAAAATACATAACGGGTTCCTGATTTTCTCGGATCAATTTCCTCTGGTTTTACCACGTGGGCAAATTGGGGGTAAAAATAAATTTGAATTATATGTGAACGTGATCCCTGGCCTAAGCCAGGATTTGAAGATATTAAAATCCTGAATCGAGATATATACAATGTACTCGTACATACATCACGCGCGTGTGCAAACAGTTATAAAATCGATATTAGTAATAATTTTATGTATTTTAGTTCCGCCCTCATAAATATTTAAGGCACTTCTATCGCGTTCAGCGAGTGCTATACCCCCCTGAGGAACAAATTCGAAACTAATTTCACGACAATTTGCGGCACAGAACGTAGAATCCTTCAACAATTTTTTGAATTATGGTTCGAGTTGAGAGATTCTCATTACATCCTCCATTCGCGTTACGACCGTCTTTTTCCGAGCTCTTCTGAGCTTCTTGTCCCGGAGCAAGGTTCTTGTCTACTGCCGTCGTCTCCAACCCCTCCTCTTTCACCTCCTCCTCTGGGACCGAGAAGTCGCAGCCGGATAAAAAGTTTATTTTAATCTTTACAAATTTTAAATCCTTCGCGGCTTACCCCAACGTCCATGTAAACCGTCGCGAGAAAATAAGAGCTAGCCCCTCTACTTCTTTCATCTTTCGCAACCCACTCCTCTATTTCGTAAATCTTGTATCTCCTTGATATTCTGACCGAACACTTTGAAAAAATGTCCTTGTTACGTGGCAATTCCATGTGAAAGTAATGTTTTGTCCTAGTTTGTACTGTTTAACGTTTTTCTTTTACTATTGTGTATTGTCGTGTAAATATTGTAGTTTTTATGTTTTCTTCTGAAATGGCATGATCATCAACATTATCGAAAAATACTTATTACATATGTGAGATGGACAGCTTACCGATAGACGATAGAATAATACTCTAAGCATATTTAAGCATTTAATAATATGTGTACCTAAGAATAAAGTTCTGAAGAGAAACATAAAACGTAAGCTTTCCCGTCGATATGTATGTACTTCCATTGGATCAATATCACTGTAATTATCATATAGTACTATTAAAATGTAAACTTTATTTTTTCCATAGTATTTTTCAGATCCAATTATTTTTTTATGAAATATTATGCACAAAAATCTGAAGTAATAACGCATAATATTCGCTACAAAATAATTAGATATATTGTGAAAAAAAATAAATTTACATTTTAATAATAATAAATGATAATTACAGTGATATTGATCCATGATAAAGTATATACACACACACACACACCCCTACACACATAAACATCTATAGTATATAGTGTATCTATTCTAATATTTTATACACTCGTATTATGTAATATCGATAATTTATAGATTAATTAATTTTATCTATTTAATATTTAGTTTTAAAAAACATTAATTTTATGTACAAATACAGATATTACATGATATTATTACATCAGCTAACGTTGACGACGGCGTTCCGCGCATAGTCGCGTTCGAGAGAGTGAAGAATCGTACGCGATGTTTCGACGGATCAATATCGCAGTAATTAGGCGTCTGTCAGCTGGGTCGACTCACGTTTGAAAAGAGAAACATAGTCGATATCCACGAGCAATTTGTGCGCGCTGTTTTCTTTCCCCAAGTTCGCATACGTGTGTTTATGTGAATATTTCCCCATCATCTACTAGTCAGCGACATTATTGTTTTCTTAATAAGCTATATATAAAAACAAACCTTATTCTTTAAATAATATCAAATAGCGGGTTTTATTGAAATAATACTAAAAAATTGAAAATTTGTCTTACAAAAAATGCATTAATATATCTGATATGAGATTAAATAATTGCGTTGCATTATGCATCATATTGTAAGCGGTAAAAATATAAAAAAAAAAAGGAAATTACGAAGCATAATGCGTAGAATGAAATATTATTCTGGTATGTATTTTTCATGCCTAAAAATAGTGCGTAACGTAATTCATTGAAATTCAGTTCCTGGCTGCCACGCGTATATAGAAGCGAAACAAAGCCCAGAACACGCTTCATTAATCGCGTTACTATGAATTATTGCGTCTGACATAACGAATGAACAGAAATCTTGCCGATTATTCGAATTAGCCGAGGAAAACGTCTACCGAAAGAGAAGTTTGGTTCTAAGCATGCATCAGGCCGTTCGTGCGGCCAATAGGAAGTGACGTTTATACGCAGCCGGCAATAAATTAACTAATATCACGAGTTACCTTTAATTAGTCTCGACCCAGCGGCACCGCAAGGTTTCCTTTTCTGATTTTTTTTCTTCGTTTTATCATGAGACGAGCGGGTTATTAATTACACGAATTTCTTAAGAACGTTCGTTATACCGTACGCCAGCATTTCAGGTAATTACAAAATCACGTGATTGACTTACAGCGAAACGCCAAAAGAACCGTTTCGAAAGCAGTTTTAATTATCAATTTCCGCTGAACATGGCGATTAATTAATCGGCGAGAGCAGTAACAATGATGTTACGAGAACACATGACTGCGAACGGTCCAATTTCTTCATTCACTTTTCTCTTGTCCTCTAGATTTCATAAGATAAAAGTATATATGCATAACATACATTTTATAATTCTAGAATAAAATTATTCAAGATACAAAACAACTTTTCAAATTGTTATTGACCATATTCAGATTTTAGAGTCCATAACGTCAGTTAGATTATTTATAGGATATATTATTTCCAAGTGTCTCTCGTTTTGCGCTCCTAAAGTCGCATCAGAAAGTAGTAAGCGCCACTTGTTCGTCGAAATTACGGCGCTGATCGTAAGTCCTAAAACGTGCCTGGCATCTTAAAGAGAAAGAGAAAGCGTCTCGTCTCGAAGATATAAAGGGTGCGAGAAAAGAAGAAAAAAGCATGAAAGGGTAGAAAAGGGATTCCGTGTGGTTGCAGTTAAATAAAACTGACAAAAATCGGCCCCGGAGGGCATGAAGGGTCGGTCTTGGGACGAAGGATGACGGAGAGAAGGGACGAATACGTGGAGAGTACTCAGACGGGCGCCATGTGTATAATAATGTTAAAGAATGTTAAATGCGGGAGGGTTTTGGAGATCCGAGCCGCATACATTAGTTGTTAACAATGCTATAAAGGACACTCGCCCTGTGTCTCACCCTTCATCTCGAGGAACGGAAAATATACGAGTCTTCTCTAGCGCGACTGGATTTACGAGCACTCCTTTCCGTGCGATTCTTATGCAGCGCAATTCAGTGACATAGCGCGGATGAACAGTAACATGTAGTACTTGTACTAGAATCGATTCTTTACACGTATAAGGATTTCATAGAATAATGTATTTGACACAAATTAATTGTATCCTAAAATTTTTTATCCGCATGTACAGAGATAATAAAGAGTAATATTTACATTAAAATTGTCTCGTAATTATGCACAATACTGTATAATATTAATATCAAGTAAAAAATATACTGAAATCGTAATTGTTATTTTCAGTAACTTTTTCAGCGATTGTCGCTGTATGCAATACATTAAACAATTTTTAAAAGTATAAAATAATTTTATATTATATTTATATTTATTCCATCCAGGTTATAATATATTCAAAAATACCATATATAACATTTCTTTTATTATAAATTAACTTTCAAGAGATTTTGATCTTTAGTGATAATGCCATGCTAATGTGGTCTGAACTCTGGAGCTTAGAGTCCAGTACGTCCTAAGCAACCCCGCGTGTAATAATTTACCACCCGTGTCGACTCGTGCACGCGGTCAACCCTCGTGATAATTGTTTAAACCGACCACTGGCCACCCCTTTAGTCCGACTCGAACACCATCCTGAGACCTATTCGCTCCCGTAAGCTTCGTGTACTTTCTATGGGGCGCGTAGGAACTTCATTACGATTGAATCACTTCTATCGCTATAAATCGCAAAAGTGAGACTATAAATTGAGAAATGTTTCTTGCAATTATACATTTTTAACACAAGCATTAACATCTGTGGCAAAATAATTAACGATTACTCGGCAATAAATTTAAGAAGTGTATAGACACTCTTGCAAGAGAATATTAGACAATATTATGCAACGTAATTTAATGGTCTGTAAGAAAGGAATTCTATTGAATGTGTGTTTGGAAAACTTTATCGACAGGAAACTTTAGTCGAGGGAGAAATGCCGCGAACGGAAAGTTATCTCTTCAGGATTGATTAGTAGAATTTCAAGCTTTGCTCCTTTATTCAGTCCGTTGAAATGAAGGAAGTTTTATATAAATACAACAAACGTGAACTTTATCCTATTTAGGTATATCGAGAAATTGCACTTTGCTTCAATACACAGGTGTCAAGATAAAAATAGAATATAATATATACGCGCGCTTTATATTACTTTATATTATATTTTTTTCAGTAATATGAATATTCGAATCAGAGTCGAAAGCAATATGAAAAAAGATATGAAATGAAGCGCTAAAATAAGTACCTAGTAGAGCAAAAGCATCGCAATGGAAAGGGTTTGGATGGTCTCCAAGAGATATAGCGACGAGGAAAACGCAACGACAAGTAGAAGAAAGAGGGGATAAAGAGCCCGAATACTCGGTCGAGTAAAACGAATCCAGAAGAGGAAGTCTGGAAGAGCGAGAGTGCGATAGCGAGCACATAATAGGGAAATGATTTGCTCCTTGTTAGATAAAGGCCCTGCGAGGGGACTCGCGAAAAGAAATATTGCTCCCAATGAAAGGAAGTGGGCGATGGGCTACATGGTGGTGGGGCGCTACGGGGTACGAGGGTGGATCCATTCACTTGTAACTGCTCCTTCGCCGGTCGTGTTGGGTCATCCATACGCGAATTCTGCTCGATTAAGAGTTAAATAGTACGGGCGTGCTTTGACGCATATCTTACCACATATTTCCTGTATCCTTTGAAATATTCTTTATTCCTGTTGCTCTTTTGTAAACTATTGCATGAGGATGTAGTTATGGATATATAAATTTGTGTACTATTCTATATTTATTACGTAGAGACATTTTTAAGTGCAATTTTTTTACAACAATAAAAATAAATTCTTTATATGTCAATTGTTTGCTTTTTTACACCGTTAAAAATCGGCAGCAGAATTTAATGTAATGGAAACAAATTTCAAGCAAGTACATTAAGAAACATTTAAACATTTGAAGTCAAAAGTGCATTAAATTTCATGCACATACTTTTCAGTTATAGATACATTTAATTTAATGTATTTTAAATTTAACGTTTAACTTAAAATTACATTGAATTTCATGACATTTAATAGTGTATTTTTCTTATTGGGTTATAAGAAAACATTAATTATTAGCATATTAAGGTAATAATTAAATTTATAACAAAAATAGTGTCTGAGAAATAAACGAATCCGAAATATAATATTTTGTTTAGTCACTTTCATTACTTTGAAATCATCTGCTGTCCCCCACAGCCTATTTCGTTTCAAACTCTGATCATCAATTTTATCTGAAAATATCTTTTTGTGCAAGCAATCAATAAAGAACAGCGTATTCATTAATTTTAATATATGCATTTATATATACATATACAGGCATACACAATATATATAATTTTTTTCTCAATCGAAGATTATAATAAGATTGTATTTATTTATGCTGCACAAAAAATTGATAACAATGATTAGTTACCTAATGAATAACAGCTAAATATTTAAACGTTTATAAACAATAATTAAATAATTTTTATGTATGTTTTTAAATTCAAATGATTAGTATGTATGTTGACTACTTCAGACAGCAACGTTTGTTCACGTATCAATAATCGAGCCACAATTTAACTTCGCATTTCTAGAGTGAGTTAGCTCGAGAACAAGGTGTTATCCGAGCGGCGTAAAAAGATTAGGGTAGAGGCGCGATTCTGGGAATGAGTCGACGCGTCCAGCGAACGGAGAGGGTGAAGGCTGGCACTCGCGTTACGTTCGGGGGATGGTGGATGCCCGTGAAGGACGGAGGAGGATGTGTTGGTAGGGTATGCATGGCGGCGGAGAGTCCAGTAGCGATCATCAATCAGAAAGGCAGTCAGCCGTCCGTCAGTCGGCCGGCTGGTCAGCCACGTCCAGCGTGTACAGAGTTTCGCGCGGGAGGTTTCCTACCTACGAATCCGCGAGTCATGCTTGGACTGTCATCCTGACAATCGATTGAACCTGAGCACTAACATCCAATTCCGGAATTGTTCTTTCCATTATTTTGCCATGCCTAAGGATTCTATTCGGTCATTCCATGAAGTAGATACAGACATAAGAAACAGTCGAGCGGAGACGTCCAATTCTGAGCTCGTTTATTATTAGAAAAATGAAATCGCAACGCATCTTGATTCGAATAATTTCGCTTCAACTGTAACAACGGAGAAATTATATAATATTATTATTATGTAGACTTTTAATTCAATAATACTAAATGTATTAGTATTAAACAAGTAAACTTAATAATAAAAATATACAGAAATATACAAGAAATAGTGTATTTATTCAGTTATAATATTAAATAATAAATAATAAATAATAAATATTAAATAATTGAGAGCAAAGACGACTTTAATACTGAATATGCCAAAATCGATAACTTTGCTACAACAGCAAAGTTTTTCTCTATATAATAAAAATACATTATATAATATATGTAACATTTTTATACTTATATCTAGATCGACCGAATTGTGTAAGAAAGTATACGATATCATGATGCGTGTGTCTCCCTTTCTCGAGAAGAAAGTAATCTTTCTCAAAAGTGTCACAAAAGAAGGTCACTTGGAGTTTTTATTCGTCGTATAAGACTTTTGCACACAATTGTCCAAAATTTTTTGCATGAGTTCTATAAATTAATAAACTTATAGAATTTATTGTTTGTCTCTTTCTCTCTTTCTCTTTCTTCTCTATTATTATTGATGTTTGATGCAGCATGACTTTTTATTGGAGTCCTGATATTTTATAAACAGCGTGATTCGAGCAGGATTTTCCCGTCGCGACGGATCTAAGTTGACGTCAGGGACTTGAAAATCTTTTAGCGCGGTATTGGCCTGGTCTGGCTAGCTAATTACTCTAGACAGTCTCAGTCCCTTCTGCCAACGATTTCCCCTTCGCCAGACACTCTTTCTCTCTTTCCGTTAGACCTACAGTGTCCACCCTAGCGTAACCTCTGTGCGTTGTCTCCGCGAAAGAAAAGATGATAGGGTGAGTTCGCCATTGCTCTTGAGACTAATATACCCTAAAGTACTTACAGTCCACTCGTTGTAAACGTCTACCGTTAAGTTAATTTTAAATCTGTTAGTGCGGTATTTGTCCGTAGACTGACAATATTTAGCAAAAAAGAATTTCAAACAAACCGTCGTAGGCGGCAGTTTATAGATTTAATGCAATCCTTTATATTCACAACTGAATCCGTCGAATGTTTATGATTCTCAAGATACAATTTGTTTTTTACGATTGTGTTTTTGCGATAAAAAGAAATTGAAATTTGTTAAATTGTTTCTTTTACGTTGATTGACGACAAACTTAAATTAAAATCGCTAAATTATAAATTGAAGTCTGATTCTCCAACGATTTAGACGCAGTTTATTCATCCAAAGGATGCAATTCTCCATCGTTGAAATGAATCAAAAGGACGTGTCATACCATTTCGCTCGCTGTGGTCCTACCGTCTCTTGTCTTGCAAAACGGTGCTTCCTTGTGTCAATGTCCTGATGTTACGTCTGATGGCGACTCAAAGAAACGTCAGAATAGCTTTTGAAAGCGTACCCACTCACCCAACAGAAAGAAAGAGAGAGAGAGAGAGCGGCACTTTGATCACCGAATGACTCGCGACTTTGCATTATGAAGCTAAACTGTCGGCGAAGAAGAAATGTAGGCTTTTGCTCCTGTGGAGTTGAAAACTTTTTATCGCTCTGTGAGGCCCATTACAGGCAACAGGTTTTGGTTGATCCACTCCAGGAAGAAGAGGGGGTTCACAGGTAAGGAGGAGGTATGGAACAGTTTCCAAATTACTTTATACATACGTGTGCCCAGAATTATTAAAACATAATATAATAACAACATAAGAATTTTATTTGTATTGCACTCGATATTACGTATTGATATCATACCTAATGCCTTTTTTTCTAATTTTATAGTTTGATTAATCGTTTAGAAAGTCTACAGTGAAATCCGAGTTGACCGCAGCAAATCTTCGAGAAATATGACAGGTAACATTGAAGACAGTATATTACGTGTTATGAAACGTTAAAATCATTGCGAACTTGTTGATCCCCATTTTTCTAGCAAAAGAAGGTCCTTATGTTGGCGAAACTCTAATCAGACGTGAAGCGTACCAAGCGATTGGTCGAAATAATCCAGCTTTCTCTCGACGATTACGTGATACTCAAACTACGATAAACTACGTTAGTGGTAACTAGAAGTCAGGAATTACCAAGCTCGCTCAGATCAGCCTGCTATTTCTTCGGTCGCTTTTCCACTGCTTTATCCTTAATCGCTCTTTCAGCCACCCGACATCCCTGTCTGGCGTGGCGCGATTCACCCTCGCGACTCGGCGTAGCCAGGCGGATGGTTCCGACCGGGAAAAATAATGCATTAGAAATTCAGATGACCGAGAGAGGAGGTCGCGCCGCGATTTATCAAATAAAAGCGGTAGTACAGTCAAATACCCGTCCATGTCGTCAGTGGAAGCGACAGTTCATTTTTAATATAAAGCGCGGGCGGGGGTGAGATCTTCCGGGATGCAGTGACAAAAAGAATATGGTAACTGCCCGGCCGGGTCACCTATCTCTAGATCTACGGATTCACGATAGGGAAATCTAATGGTTTGCGAAAGTTACGGCTGTAGATAATCTATCACGTTAGAGGTATGTTTTGTTTGCATTGCCTAAGAAATATCAGGCTGGACTGTTTCTCGTTGAAACATAAAAATGTTAGTTCTGTCATTATTCGAAGTCTTTAGAATTATATTAAATTTGAAAAATATATGAAATATTGGAAAAATAGATAACAATATTTTTTTCGTATTGTCAAGTGATATTCGTGATCTGTCCACCTCTTCATCCATCATAAGCTCTCATTATCTCTCAACCGTCTTCTACGGCTCAAGTTCCTCTCAGATTCTCACTTCCATCCTGTCGCGAAACGTGCTAACGCTTAAACGGTTTATAAACAGTTTGGCAATTTATTAGACTGGCAGTCAAGATTCTTTAAATACGAATCTCATAAGATATATCGTTGTACCTGCGTTACGTAATTTTAAAATTTTATTTTTAGACAAACTAGAAATTTTGGTTATTAGAAACTACTATATCGCTCAAATAATCACATTTATATATAAAAATATTCACTTGTTTGCTTTAAATATAAAAATATTCACTTGAATATTTTTATATTTAAAGCAAACAAGTTAGAGGATTGTTTAGAAAAAATATAGATATTACACAGATCAGAGAAACGTAGTGAAAGCAGATTTTACTTCCAATTAATGCTGCGATTAAAAAAATGTTGGTATAATTTTTCGCACTGATGTAAATATTATATATACAATTAGAATAATTAGAATAGTTGTTAATGTCACCGGCTCGTTTAATAAGAAATAAGATTTTTAAATGATAAAAAAGTACGTTTATTTTTATGATCATTTATGATTGACCCTCCGACATATGTTATCGTCTTTTTGCAAATTTTTACACCTCCTTTCTTTTTACGAGTGTAGAATAACAGATATAGGAACCCTCAACGTCTTTTATTCCCTGCTAGAAGGGGAAAGATACGAAAAGCATGGCGGAAGATGTCTATCTGACAATATCGTCGCCATTCTAGAGAGCTTCACTTTCGAACATTTGCATAAAATTATTATTGCCGCAGAAAATCGCGGCTGTTTCACTTTCTTTATGGAACATCGTCGAGTATCACCGATTGGGTCACATTACGTTCCCGATCATATTTTGTATGTTCACACTATATTATTTTCTTCATTTAAAAAGAAAGTTTTATTAATATTAGCATACAGTGGACAGATTAATTAATGATATTATTCCTTCATCGAATGTATGAATATTAATAATGCACCAATTTCTTTCTACTTTTAAAAATCACATCGCGATTTGCGATTTTACTAGAGATGAGAGATAAACATAACAGAGAGAGAGAGAGAGAGAGAGAGAGAGAGAGAGAGAGAAAGAGAAAGAGAGAAACAGAGAGGAAGTACAACGGTACGAACCCCACGCTTTTATAGCGCTCCATTTGGCGTAACAACGAGCGTGGAAACTTCTTTTAGTGCCGGGCTACAGATTCCCGGTCGAAACATGCGTACGATTATGGGGTTTCAGATTATCAATTTGTTATACCGTGTTTATTATTTTAGCTCTGTGCAAACGGGTGAGCCACCCGCATCTTGCTACTGAAACCCCCTGCTGCAGCTGTGAAGCGTCGTACTCGGACGGTTTGGGGGATAATCTGGAATATTTTATGCGGCGTTATTCCTCCAGATGTTTTGCACTAACGTGGGAGCTGGGAAAACTGTATGTACGAGAACGTATGAGAACTATGTTTCTTCCTTTCTATAATTCGTCTTGCGAGATTGAACGAACTCCGCGTCGAATATTTGCAATCATCTCGCGTAACGGCTGTTAACACTCCCCGCTGCTTGAATGGTAGCGACTGTAATATCTACGTATTGTAAATATATATCGCTTATATATATGGTCTTTGATCTGTCGATTCATTGAAATAGTAAATTTAGAAAACAGTATTTTTCTTAGCCAAAATTTGTTTGAATGTCATTATTAGTGATTTAATATAATGGCAGTTAATAATACGATGACTTTTATTTAGAATATGCCATATTATAGATAAAATTTTTAATTAGAATAACAATATTAGTATAGATTACTTATCTATATTAGTAAATATTGGAAAAATAATTTTTAGCATAATTTATCATATATTGAATTCGTTTCCATAATATCGTCGTCATTTCAAGATTCTTTTCTTTCCCATGAACAACCGCAAAGACAGTGGGCTGTGGAGTATCATAGTAGCTGGGATTTTCTAGGAGAGTTATCTCTAATTCAGCGAGGATTTACTCGCCAATGAATCTTTAAATTAGATGCTCCGTTCTTTTCGTACTGCGCTCCTCCCCGGAGGGTAAAGCCCCGTTCGCTCAATCACCTATATCATGGAATCGCCAAGCATAGTCAATTCCTTCCACCCTTCTTTCGTTATCGAGTCTTTACGTCCTTCTTCCCCTCAGTTTCACTCCGCTTACCGATATTTGTGTCTGGCCGTAGGCTCTTAGAAAATCCCCGCTTTTATACTCGTCCCCGTTATTTTCACTCCGTCCGTCCGTATGGGTTTAAAATTGCATCATAATTTTATTTAACAATTTTGCGAGCATCAAGTTGAACTATTAGGGACATCAAGTATCACCGCTATATTAATTAATGACGGAAACGTAGCTCAACGTAGTTTAGTAAGAAGCAGTTCGGCCACGAAAATGGCCGTCCCGCAGGAGGGTGTAAGACGAAGGACGGAAGATAGCGGCGCGCGAGGATGATGATAATCCAGCTTCTAGCCTAGTCCTATCCCGAGGGATGCAGGGATTAATTGACACATCGGCGTCTTGGAGGAGTCTGCTGGGCTGACGCCTCTGCTTTGGCACCCACCGACGTGACTGATGAGACGCCTGGAACAAGGCGTCGGGAAAAACACTCGTAGATTCGTGGCTTTTTTGTAGAAAAGGTATCCAGCAAGAATTACCGACGAAGCATGGAACGTCGGTCGCGCCTCTTCTCCTGGCAAATAACTCAACTAATCAGACCACGTTCTCCTTCATCGTCCCATCCACGGCGTCCCCGAACTAAAACATCTCAGCTGGAGGGCACGTAGATGTAACAGATTGAAATTTAATACGAGCAGCATGGTGACACATACGAAAAGACGAGATGTTACTTAAGGTTTCGTAGAACACACCATCCTCATGACGCCGTCTTGGATAGAAATTCATTAATGTAGGTTTGACAGTTAAAATCGTAATAACGGGATAATGAGTTTACTTTCTGTTAGCCATAATTCATGGAAATTTACTCATGATTAAAACGGAAAAAAGAAGATTTTTTGAACAAGATAACATAAATTCAATCGAAAGTTGAATAATAAGTTTAATATATAAAATTTTTATCAATATTGTCATAACTTACATTTTAATATCGTGAGATGTAACGTTTTAAATTACCTATTTAGATAATTTAGATTAAAAAATGTTTAGATTTAAATTTTAGTAAATGTGCAATTTTCATACGCTTCCATCGTGAATATAATTATAAAGAGGTGCATGATTATTATATAGGCTCGCAAATCACAAAGAGATGACCGAGGCAGCGCGCGATAAGGGATAACACGGTAGTTGAAAGCAAAGAGCCGACGTGTACGAGGCGTCGGTGGCGGCACCCCATGTGAGTTATGGCCGTCCCGACGCTCTCTCCCGCTAGTCCTGGGCTCAATTTACAGATGATTCCGCGTGTTACCGCCTGGCCAGCGGCTGGTTAACCTCCGTGCCAAACACTTAATCTTCCAACGTGTCCTGCGGACGGACCGACCACGTTTTGGAGTCGGCACGACGTTAAATCGCCGTTGTAGACGCAAGATCGATGTGAGAAAGAGAGAAACGGGGATAGATAAATAGACCAAGACGTTTGTAGGGTCCCGGACGTTGCCGAACGGCGACCCTAGTGGCCCATAAAGTTAGCCAACCCTTCGGATTGTATCGCCACTATTATATGAGCTTCAATGACGCGCGAAGTGTCAAGCAGTGCAACGTGTAAAATTAGTACACATAAAAGATATAATCTACATTTTATTATTATTATTATTTGTTTTATTTTAAAAATGGTTTAAGTAACTTAAAGGAAGTCTCTCGAATTAATTTCACTACGTTAAGTTGAAAAAATATTTGTGGACACTCTTTCTCGTTTTCCGAACAACTTGTTGGCTATTATAAGGCTATCGGGGACCAATAAATTTGTGCCGCGAATCTCTCCACAAATTTATCGGTTAGTCCATGATAGCTTCGCAATAGCCAACAAGTTGTTGGAAAAACAAGTACTGTGAATATCTTCCTGACTTAACGTAGCGAAGTTAATTCGTGACATTTTTATATATCATACAGAATTTTATCAAGTTTTCAAGTCATAATAAATGTAATAATAAATAATAAAGTACGTAGAATGTATATTTTTTTAACATAATTTTAAATTAAGGCATTAATTTTAAATTATACAGTACATTGTAAACAGTTAGAAACAGTAAACTGGTCATTTTTTCGAGAAATTTTTCCCATCTGGATGTTTTTAGACGACAAAATCATACATCATAATTTGCTTTCCAATGTTTGTAAATGGCCAGAAATTTGTGGTATTGATACGTTATGTATTCCAGATGTGCGGCATCCCTAGTAGGAAAGGAAAGGCTTGGGATTGTTATTAGCCGTCGGATAGTAGGCACCCCGCGGTGAGCCACAATGTAGCGGCGAGAAGCCAATAGACTCCTAACAGTGTAAACGGCATGCCGAATCCTAACGACCACGTTAATTGACATTCATGTTGTCACCATGCTGACAAATTTCGTTGACAATTTGTTTAATGTTGACTTTAATAGAAATGGACATCAGCAGTTATATTTCTCAATTCCTCGTTAAGATTTTTAAATTAATATAATTTTAATCAACAATTAAGTTTATAATGAGTTTATATTTTATTTATCTTTTGCAAATAAGGATTAAATAGATACTTGGATTGAATAGATAAGGATTAAATAGATTTTTTCAAAATTATTAATTATCCTTATCAATTATATAATTATTAATAATTAATAATGATTCTTTCTTATTAATTATATAATAATAAGAAACAATTGACACAGTAATTTTTTGATAAATAAATTATTATAATTAATGTATTCTTCTTTCATAGTGATCGTTATTCAAAGATGTTTTTATGTTCTCGAGCTCAAATGCTTCTAAATTTTCTCTTTTGTTAACAATTATGGTAACGATTATATGTTTACGAAATTAAACAAATTTTGATAACTTACCTTGCTGATTACTTTTCCTAGTTGTTTTCTTTTCCTTCATCCAAGGATATTCTGGAACGTTGACACCCGAGGGGTCAGCGACACCATGGGGATCCATCATGGTATGATACGCGGGATGATGAGCACCAGGACTAATAGAACCACCAGTTCCCGGTGAATGTTGCAGGTTGCTGTCTCCAGCTAATTGCGGCAATGCCGTCATAAATTCAGCCATGGAGGGCTGACTGTTGATGAAGCCGGTTTCGGCGGATCCGCATGTTGGATCCATGGTTGGGTGATGAGTTCCGTGCGGGGGCAGCCCGGCTGGGGTACTTGCCCCCGCGGCCACCGTGGCCAGCCAGAAGCCGCCCCCTCCGTCGTTCGCCAGGACGGGTGTCGTCGGCCTCGTCTTCACGGTCGATAGCTCTTTACTCGCGTGGACCAAATTCTGAAGATGATTGCTGAGCTGCAGATTGCCAGAGTTAGACAACTGCGATTGGCGCGGATCTTCTTCAGAGTGTACCAATGTTTGTTGCTTGCTACGCATGGGACAATACGCGCTAATTTATAGTTGCAGTTATCGATGTTTCTTTTGATGACGAATGTAGCAATCAGGGAACCACTTGTTAATTGTTGATAAAATGTGACTGTGGAATATGAAGTTATCCTCTTTCCCTTATGTCCTTTTTTGATGTAATTTCGCAACGTACAAACTTTGAAAAACTCCCCATGCACTTACATTCACTCGGTAAACGTCTCACTAAGTTTCGTCTATTTTCAACTTTCAAAATTTATGCATATATATGTATTGAGTATTTATATTAAAATATCGCATTATCATTAATCGTGGAAATTCGTTAAGCTAAAATTTGTTTTTAAGAAGGCTAAAGAAAAGCATGAATCTGCTTATGTAGCCTATCACCTATTATCGTTTTGTTCGTATATTGTCATTAGTACATGTATTTTGTAAAACTTTATTCATTTTTTACATTAATAACTCAAAATTGATTACGTTTCTCTTTCATGCGGTCTTTTCAAGTATCGCTTTTCCTCGATTACACTTATTACTTACTTACGTTACGATTTATATCAAGTGGTATATCGATCAGCAATTGGTTAACTGCAATTGTTTAATACATATTCACTACACACTGTGGTATTCACTATGGTATGTCATCATAAACTGTATATCCGTACTCATCTTCTTCTACGAACTAATTGGAATAACTTGTCTCATGATATTTAACCTGGTATCAAGAGGAAGCAGATTGTTGGACCACGCTACGAACATGACACTGCTTACTCGCGGTCAACGTAGCTCGGACAAGAGATCCGATTTACAGAACCGCCATCTCAATGCGGCAACAACCAAGCACAGATCACCACTGTCACACGTTTGCCGCCGCGACGGGTTGATCGATAGTCCGACCGATCGACGGAGAACGCCGTGTCGAATCGCGCGTACCGCGTACGGCTGCCGTCACCGTGCCGATCGGCCGAAACCCAGGCAAGCGGGCTAGGGTACGTCCACAAGCCAGTCACCGATCGCGGTATACTTGCTAAGTGACGGAGGAGAGAGAGAGGATGTAGAGATAGCAGCCGAGAGGGAAGGTGGGGGTCCGTGAGGTCCGTGTGGTGGAGGTACCCACTGGAAGCGAGAAGGTGCGGCAGGAGAGGCGAAGGACGTCCCGTAGAAAGAGACGGTCGTCTCCAGTCGCCAGGACCGAAATTTCCACGATCTTTTTCGCCTCTCCGGCGTTCCCGGTGTCTCTGTTGTTACTGCTGTCTCTTTCCTCGTTCCGGGAGGGGGCGGCTGGGAGTCCACTTCGGCATCGAGGTGGAAGTCGTCCTTTAATGTGGCGGCGGCCCGGTCACGTGACTTCACTCGCCGGAATGGAGCGACCAATCGTGGAGCGGTAAC
>QKQZ01001306.1:0-17473 GCA_003595255.1 Solenopsis fugax | reverse complement strand
TATATATGGCCCTTTCCGGTATCAATTGACAGTTCCTCCAGAATCGTTTCTTTTTATGTTCCTGCATTCTTGATGTAGATAAACGCCGAAAGACGTATGCAAAAAAAATTTACATACATATATTCCTTATTTTCAAAGTGATAATTATAAAAAAAACTCCATTCACGTATCACTTTTTAAATAAGTGATTTATATGTAGAGCAAAGCGTGCCATTCATTATTAGATGACCAGTGCAAAAAAAATTATACAAATATTTATTATGCCTGAGTAGAATTATAAAGAGCAGGAAAGGGTTAACTTTCAGCATCCGCTGTTCAATTTAATGACTGAATAGCTGTACAACTAAAAGCGTTTATCAGAAACGCATACAGCATCAAAGACTCCGATAGAAAAGTATTTTTAATTCTCGATTCCAGTAACTATTCGTTTTGTAACTATTCGCGCATATTTGGCCGCGTTGCGAAAAACGTGTCTTTAATTATACTACTATATTGTACATAGAATGCAATTACACATTCTTCCGGCGCATTATAAAGCAGTATACATGATTCATTCAAACATCACTATCCAACAATTTTACGAAGACTTATTTCATTACGAAACTATAATTTTTTAATACGTACGATTTGTAAAAGCTCAAATAAAAAGATAGACAAACGTCACTCTACACAAACAAAGTAAAAATGTATATACATATGTATATATAAATAATGTAGGATGAGTTAGGAATATAGAAAAAAATTATTTATTTTCAACTATTTTGTTATTTTAATTTTTATACTATACGGATAGCGGCTTTTTCTAATGTATAAAAAAATCGTTCGAGTTTATAGCAACATTTATATGTACAATTATACATGTATATATTATTTTTAAAAAAACATAGACATGCCAGCACCGCGCCAACATGTACGTCACAATGGTCAGAAAATTTATTCTTGTCATTGCGTAGAAATACGTTTTTTTTTTACTCGTTTGGTCGAGGAACAATATTCGCGAATGCGTCGGCGCACCTCTTCGGCAGATGTAGACTATACACTGAGAAAAAAAAACTGTTAACTGAACTAAATACGTTTAGTTGCATATGAATTACTTAGTTCAAATGTTAATTTATTTGAGTCAAATACACGGTAGTAATTCGAATGTATATCTGTTTCTTCTCGAAATGACATTTCTTTGAATTAACAAATGTTTGCTTGACAGTCCGTGACCGCCGCATTTAGTTGAATGAACTAATACTTTTTTAAGTCAACAAATTTTTTTTCTCAGTGTAAGGCTCATAAAAAAAGCTTTTACATACGTTTGTACATACCGCGGCACGTTGCTATATGTCCTTCCTCTAGTAGTTACTTTATAAAAATAATCTTGGCGATTTTGCCAGATATATGCGATTACTCTTAGAGCACGTATAAGATCCTTGAATTTACTCGCTACGGATTATACCAATGTTATTTATTGTCGAATTATATATTGTAATTTAGTCCGCGGCGAAAGATATTCGCAGCGTACGTTCGAGTATATATTTATTGAGCTTTCTGAAATTAAATAATACTAAATATCTCTGAATTTTTTTTATTGCTCATATGACCACTCTCTTTTATATGCATATTTAAAGCGATTTGAATTGATTTCAAATATTTATGTTGATAATGTTATATTTAATCAAATAGTTTTAACGTTATTTATATTTCACAAATGTAACTACAATATACATGTATCATAGATCCGATTTTCATGCATTGTACATACTCCAAATTCCTTGTGTAATATAATTGCTTGTCATTAATTATTGGAATCTTTTATAATTTTAGTTACGATTTTGTAAGCATAAAGAGAAAAACATATGGAAACGAAAATAACATGTTCTCAACAATAAACATACTTTATAAATAAGTTTATAGCTGTTGTTTGCTCCTTTTATACAGCAACACGTTCATCTTCTGCAATATGAGGAATAGCTTCTTTCAGGCTAAAAAGTTCATTCAGGATTTAAAGCATATCGATAATAAGAAATTTAGCGTAATAGAGCGTAAAAGCTATTTTTTAATAAATTATGCAATTAATGAAACTATGTATACAAAAAAAATTCAATGCAACGATGCTCATTCATTCTACTAAAATAATATTTAAAGCATCGTCAGTAGTTACAATGGTTTCAACAGTCAGCTTAGAACCCAGTTTCTGTTTCTTCCGACAGCTTGCGCCACCATGAACTATTCTTGCCCTGAATTCATAATGCATCATACGTTTTAAATAACGTAATGCAAAAGAGTTATAAAATACAATATCAAAAGTTATAAAATTCACAAAATTAATTCTTAATTTGCTTAAAATAGTTAATTTTAATTTCAAGAAAATCTATTTGAAATAAATTTGCGACATAGTTTTTAAATAGTAATTAAATGTTTATGTATATTGTAGTATTTCAATAACTATGTTCAATAATTATTCAATAATTAATAATGATACTACATTGCCGGATATATTTACGTGTTAGGAAATCTGGGATTCGTAATTCGCGAGATATATATGCACGTGCCAGGCATTTCAACCTCCGTGCGCCATAATATCTCCATTGTCGGCTGTTTATTTAGCGGCAGCCTAAAAGAAAGAAGACTGATACTCGAGAAAGCTCTCCCCGACGGTGTACGTTGTAAGTCTTCCCGGGCGACGTTTCCGACGCGTATATGCGGGTATTCGCGACTGAGTACCGCAGATATTCGCGATAATAACGGCAACTCGGTATCTCAGCCGCAGCTATTCGCACGCATTTGCACGTACTCTTCATAGCACGCGATATACGTATATTCTGTCCAAGTGATCAAAAGGCGCTCGCTCAGCCCATTGTTTACGCGGGCATACATGTACATCGAAGCGAGCTAGCTTCTCTAGCTTCTCTAGAGATGAAGATAACATCATATACTCCGGCGAACGGAGGCCACGGGGGGTCCGCTCGCTCTCTCGCAACAGGTCGCGTGTTCCTACCTGTTACGACTGTTCTCAGGAGCCCGGTCATTATAATGTTAAACGATTCGGCAGAGGCCCGTGTTAACGCGCCGACGCTTGCATCAACGGGCTCCTGCTTGCTCGATATGGAGCACGGTTATTATCACATGGTTTTGAAACAGTGAGTTGCTACAACGCGCTACGATATTACTATGGTAATCATATTTTCTAGAACAAATTCTACAAATTTTGAAGGACCACACATACAATTATCGCAAGTTGGATTATAGAAAATTTTGAAAAGACACTAAATATTTCAAGCTCTTTAAGTTTTTAGTCTTAAAATTTTAGACCTTTTAAGATTGTTGCATTGCAAATATGTAGATCAGAGTGTATTCAGCTATCGTACCTTTCAGAAATTTTATATATAACGAAACAGAATTTTTTCCCATCGTTACGAGAAAATATCCACGAGGATATTTTCGATGTCCTTGGCGATCGTAAAATCGATAATCTGTCCCATGAACTGGTTTCTACGGGACACGCAACACACCGCTTGCAAAATTATATTTGGTAGCAGATATCCGATAAGAATTAAATAATGACCGAGAGAGTCGGAGCGAAAGCTCGTAACAAAGCGAGAATTTCCAGAGCATTCTTATGTGTTTGCCCTCATTTAATATTTGCATATGCATAAGTTTATTTATCGGCAATAACTTGATTTAATTAAATAAGCAATTTTATATTGCTGGATTCAATTTAATTAGATATAATTTATTTTAATTTGAAATATTAATGACAATAATAATCATGATAGATGAATAATAGCTTAATTATGTCTACAGTCTTTTTATTTATCGTAATTAGAGCGTGATTAATGCCTATCAACCAAAATAGAACATTTTTTTCGATTTGTGCATGTTGTAACGTAGAAGTTAGTATTAAACCACAAGTATCTACAAGCAGAAAATAAGATATATGTGTTTTGCTGTGTTCTCTCGCTGTTACGAGCAACAAAGATTATTAATTCTTTGCGACGTGCACGTGACGTAACTCGATCGCAACGTGTGTTGTCGTCTAGTGTCTAATAGGCATTAACACGGTATTACGTGATCGTTGTGCCACGATCAAACGTCAATCGTTCCTGACTAGGGACTGGCGATAATCTCTTCATTCGATGACATTTCCCTGTCAGCAAATCCTTCGGTCTTTGCTTTCCGATTGACTAATTAACCTTGAATCTATCATCTCTAATACTCTAATCTAATCCAATCTGGATTAAAAGTAAAGTTATTTTCTAGTACAATATGAACACCAAATGCGTCAGCGAAATAATAAACCTCTAAAGGTTAATTTAAGAATTTTATATCTCGATTTTTTTTAATACAAGTTTCCCTTGTTTCTTTCAAAAGAAAAAAATAATTTTTAATAGATAATTTATTTTTTCTTTAATTAATTATATATAGATGCCTGTAGTACAGTTTTACATTTAGCACATAAATGTGATAATAGGAAACCTATTGAGAGATACAATGTATATGTTTATAATTCAATGTGCACCGTGTTGATCTCCCGCTTCTCTTCTTCCTGCCGAAAGAGAAAATCGACGTGTACGTTACGTTAACGCGGCCCGCTATTACGTAAGAACGTGCGGGCGTTCGTGGTTATCTGATTGTTCTCTCTTGAGCTGACCAGAAGTCGTTTCTCGAGAGTTATGCGACCATCATTACGATAAAATTTTTTTTTATCGGGGAAAGAAGATATAACAAAAGAAGTCGAGACTGCGTAGGAGACATCCGCTACTAGTCTTCACACTTCAACTTCCACCCCCCACTCAAAACGGAATAAATCTTTCTCTTTCTGTGCTCTATTCTACTCCTTGTGCTAAATAAATAAGAAACGAATCGCCAATTAATCTAACACGGAGGCCACTCCCTGAATCGGAGCCGATTTTCACCGGTGTCGGAGCGCTCTTTAGTCGGCCGTAAATCAAACCGAAAGCCACCGAAGTCTGCTTTCTTCTTAGAGCGCTCGCTCGCTCGCTCGCTCGCTCGCGGGCAACGCGCTTGATCGAAGCCAACGAGGAGATCAGTAACATCATTATTATCGGCGCCAATATCGCGATCGAGCGTGATTTCCTAGCTTAATTGACATCGCGCGAACCCTAACGGGGCTACTCGGGGAACCCGTGCGAAACGTACGAGAAACGAAAGTGCGCACATTACGCAAGGTACGAAATTAATAATGAACACTTGCAGTGAATTTCCTGAAGGTGTCTGGGTAACTGAAAGTAAGGAAAGCGAAGGGAAAAAATTCTTTCGCAGCCGCGTGATCGCTGGACCATAACGCGATGCAGTTATAGGATGCTCGATGCATTTACGATGTACCACGCGGTCCCGTCGATCCAGATTGGATTCAGATCGGCGCCGGTATCACTCGACGACGTTCCGAGCCGCAAATTCACGGACGGAGAACCAGTTTGCCGATCGTCCCCTTCGCCGTTGCGCATTAATGTTATTATCGTGATCGTTGGGACGCGAGCGATCGCGAACTTCTCACCTTCCCCGATTTTTTATGGGCTTCTTATGGCCACTCCGTGGTTTAGCGACACGTAAAGTCCCGGAGGAATCGTTGGATCGTATACAAGTGGGAGTGTACGGGAGTGTTTGCATAGCAGGTTGTGCCACGTTGGAACAGCCGAAGGTGGATTTTATGACATTTAAATGGGAGGGTGTTCTACCGATTCGCGAGATTTTACACAGGTGTAAATAATGATTGACGAGTGCAGCGGAAACTATTTTGAAAGCTACAAATCTCGAATTGGCAATGCGAAGTGCGTGTAAAAACAGTCGGTGGATGGGATTAAAGAAAATGAATTAGGTTATTAAAGAATTTTTGAGAAAAGAAATATCTATAAATTGAACGCATCCATTTTTAGCAGACGAAAGAAGGTCTTTTTAATTATTATTACTTTTTTCCTCTTCTTTTAATATCCATTACGCTTTTATCTGGAGTATCGTGATCATTTATTTAATCAGAAGACAGGGGGACCACGTTCACACGTGGATACAATGCATCATTTCGCCACCGAGGTACATCATATCTAATACGAGGCGCCTAAAAGTCTTCGGCGTTTCCTCGAAGGAGCGCACCGCGCACATTTCTTATATCATCTCGGACACTAACGAAGATATAGGATGTCGTCTGGCGGACAGATAATCGCGCCGAGTCTAAGGTGTCGCTTGTCTAGAGACTGCGCCCGAGATATTGTGTCACATTAATTAATGCGCGATATCGTGACCGCTGTTAAACGGCACTGTCGCGACGAGATCTGATAGCAACAAATAAAAAATCGTATTATGCATTTCTTTATTATAAATTACAGATAACTAAGTGAATTCACATTGATTTTTAATATTTTAATTTGTGTCTCGCGAATATTCAGTAATTATTTAGCATATATCTATATATTTGGATTCTACTATTGTTTTTTTTTTTCATTAATAATTTTCATATACGGTACCGGCCAAAATTATATCACCTTTCGATCTTTTTTTAGCATAATTTGTTTTAAAGGGCACGAATCTCCTCTATTAAATCGTAACATCTTTTGATAAGTATAACTTACGTAAATAATAACTTTTTATCAAATAATGAAAACAGCAACTTGTAAAAAATTAATTTTATTTGAAATTTCCAAAATATGTTAAATTTTAATCATAAATTTTGAGTCATTATAATAAGTCTAAATAATGTGGAATATTAAATCTAACTGCTAAAACTAGGTTATGATGATAAAAAAATGATTGCGACACGAAAAACAAAGAAAGCACAAAAGTGCGACTATGAAAAAATTAATAAAAAACTCAAAGATCATAGTATATATTGTCAAATCTCATTACACTTTATGTACAGGCCATGTATCTTCCATCAAGTGTTTACTATAAAATTTTGAGTGCATTCAATATACTTCGATAAAAGTTATGCTCAAAAAATCAAAAGGTGATATAATTTTGGCCGGCACTGTACTATATATTTTATACACCTTTCTTATAAATAAATAACAATTTTATAAAAACAAATCGCAGACCGTGCTGGTTCAGATGATGATATAATGTACATGTATTGTATGTCTTAAAACAATTATCAAGTAGAAAGTGAGATTGATAGAGAAATTCTAATTAAATCTTTAGAGCTGGTGTAAAAAAACATGCAGGAATTATTGCGAATGATACAACGTGACAATGATCATGTTCGCTAGTGTAATGAGAACAGCGGCTGGAAATCGGCGGGTTGAGGGATCGCCGGTAGAACCGGATAAATCTCAATACAAAGTCAATTACGGCTGGCAGCTACGATCGTGTCGGTGGGCGTGAATAGCTCGCGCGAGTCATTTGCATCGTGCGCCGATATCGAGTTGATTTACAAATTCCAGCTTGCTCGATGTAGCCACGATGATTGACAGTTCGCGCCGTGTATTGTTTATTTACGTCGCGGATGCGGATAAGAGAGTTCGCCGGCACGATTGTTGCGATAGATTGAATAAAATAATCTCGGCTAAGCAAAAGTACAACGAAAGAGAAGTATGCGAGCTGCTCTGCACTGCATTAAAAACTTGTAAATATCTTTTGCAAATAATCAATCGCAATGTTAACTTTCAGTCATGAATTCAAAATATTGTATAATACTGATTTAATAAAACGTCAGAAATTCACAGAAGTTCTAAAAAGAAATAATATGAACCAAATAAGTTTTTGTTCGCAAGTACACGAATTTAATCCATCGAAAATACAAAATTCGAAAGTATAAAAGATGATTAAATACACAACTAATTTAGAACAAATGTATTATCCTCTATTGTCACTGATTTTTTTAAATAAAAACTAAATCACACGAGAATGTACGTGA
The DNA here is from genome assembly GCA_003595255.1 of Solenopsis fugax. Taxonomy (NCBI): domain Eukaryota; kingdom Metazoa; phylum Arthropoda; class Insecta; order Hymenoptera; family Formicidae; genus Solenopsis; species Solenopsis fugax. Next base: position 9,618 of record QKQZ01001306.1, on the reverse strand, counting down.
ATATATACGTAAATATTTATTGCTAATTGATTATCGATATTTTGCATTATAAAAAAAAGAAACAGAGAAACAATTTTGTAGAAGAAATAAAATTTAAATTTAAAAGTAAAATTCCAAAAATTTCCTCAAGTTTCAATAAAATCTCATGAAAATCCATGATTAAAAAAATTGCCATGATAAAAGAAATTCCAAGTTTTCCCGGTAAGCACCCTGATTATGGTATTTGCATTAAAGGAATATAGTATCAGTTTACATGGTAAGATAAATGTTTATAGCTGAAACTCAATATCAACACAATTCAACGTCTTTGAGGGAAATTCTGGCGGTGATAATGTAAGTTAGGAAATCTAGTCTCTTTCTAGATTAGTCTTATCTATAATCTAGATAGAAAAGAAAGATTGAATTAAATAGGCTTAATCGGCAATCGTTGCGACCCAAGTGCAGTGCACTTCGTAACGATGCTAATCATTCCTCAGTGCGAGCATGTTAACGAACAATCGATCAGAAATTATTATGCGTCCAGATATTTTTCGCGCACGTGCATGATTTATCCCGCGGACGAGAGTCGGTCGGTGCTTTGTTACGAGCAACATTTAGCGCGCTTGATAGCGTCATTAATCCTTTCGGGTGTATTTGTAGTCACGAGAAAAGTGTTAGATCGCGCGCGCAAGGAATTGTGTTACGTGAGCGTTGAAACGAACAACGCTCGAGACAAACGCGCGCTGTCGGAGCGGCCCTAACAAATTCGCGCGGGTAGGCGCGGAAAAGTGACGTTCGCGGGAAGAACGTGATGCATCTCGTGTCGTTTGTACCGCGGCCGCTCTAGTGATTAATCGGGTCAAAGTAGCAGCAGGTCCTTTTATGAATGCGTCATGAGGATTGCATCGCGCTCGCGTCTCAATTCTACCAGCTGCGTCGAAGGCTTCGAGAAAAACGAATCTGCGATCCATAAATTCCTTCTATTTAAAGCCCAATGATCTGCGGTGGAAGATTTCGCGATCGAAATGATCCCACATGATTGTCCATACGGCAGTAAACGGATTGGCCTATGCGCGCCACGAGCATGATTCATGATTGAAGAAATTAACTTAAAACGTAAAAAATATTCCGAGCTAGGAAATATTGTAATTAAGGGGCCTTCCTTGGTATCTTCTTGCAGAGCATAAAATCTGATTGGGCCATAAGTCTACGACCTACGACCTGTTCGGCTCTCTGTTGTTCTCCTATCATGGTACTGCCTTTGCTTCACGTGCGGAACTAATTTGGTCTCTTAATAGACATTTTCCTATCTCTGCGTCTTCTCGCGTGACATTTAATATGTAATCTCACATGACATTTAATATAAATCTCCCATTGAAAATACAAGAGCCATAACTGTGATAATAAAAATAAATGTTTGATTCTAAAAATCTGCTATTTGCCTTTTCATCAGATATCAGATCAGGACGCAAGCTCGTTTAAACAAATCTGCCGTTAAATGATGGTCTATTCACGAGGAAATAGCGCCGCGAGTAAAGCCTGTGGTCGTTTCGGCGTTAAAAATCGTTTATTATGGGTAATCACATAGTTTTACAACTTTGCGAACGTTTTTTTCGGCATTTTTCGTCCGCTCCGAGTAAAACGCGTGGGTCGACGCCAGTGCTTTCTCTTCCGTCTCTCGTGTATCGGCGAAGAGTCGATCGTGCTCTCGACTAACGATCGATATAAACGGGAGACAAAACTAATTAGACGGGATTATTAAAGACAATATGGCAAATTGCGGCTTACTTACGGGGCCCGCGAGCCCGCGGGGGCGCCCGCGCGATCGTGCACCGCGATAGACAACACACCGTCGGAGCGCGTCGGCACGATTCGGCTCGTTAATTATGCCCCGCTTACGATTACAAGATCGCTTTAATTGCGATTGCGTAACCGGCGCGGCGCTCCGATCGATACACGGTATATAGATTTAGCCGAGTCTCGGCGAACGTACCCCGAGGGGCCTCTCTCGTGTACACAATTCCACTGACCCGTTTTTGCGTTTCGAGACGCATCCGAGTGCGCGATCGACCGAGATCCCGATTGCGAAATCGGTTTCGCTCGAGGTGCTAATTAACCCGCGCCGCGGGATTTTTTTAGAACTTTCATGTCCTTCGAGGGTGGTCCGCGCTGTTACGTCGACAGGTACATTAATAAATACTACCTCTTCGAGACCCCTCCCCCTTACTACCTTGCTCCGCTTATTTCTTTCTAGCAATACAATTTATAAATGTAATAGGCTGCTTCGTTTTTTACAAGTACGCTTGTGACTAGAGGTTTCTGCATAGCACACTATTATCACTGAATGTAAACGCTACGAGATATCTCGTTCAGAACACTTTGATTAAAAAAAAGGCTTCGAAATGTCTGCGTTATTGAAAGTTTCTCGCGATTCTCACGACATACATTTTCAAAAATAATATCTAAACGAAGTCTATTCATATAATGTTTCGGAGTAAAGCGCGTTTACGTCAATTTCAAGTTTCAACAGGCGTACTGTTAATGCATAAATCGCGCGTTTTATTGCGCACGATTAACAACGATCTCGCGCAAAAGTCCCGACGTATCGGCGCAAAACCCAAGACATTTCTCGCGCGAGATAAATCAGACAACTTGTCAATTTTTTGCCAATTCCGCGCAGTGTGTGTGTGTGTGGCCCTATATCCGATCGGAGCGCAGCGCGTGTACATCTGTCACCGTGAGCGCCGCAAATCATATTACGCGTATCGCGTTTCAATTTACACTTATACGATCGTGTAGCACGATCGCGGCGCCGACAATCGCCACCGTCGCTAATACGTCGCTCTGCTAACTTAAATGAGTCAGAATGACCTCTCTTAGCGGTGCTGGGATCCAGCGTCAGGTTGGATCGTGTGTTCGCCGTCCACCCACGCCCGTCAATCGTCGATAGATCGCATTCGATTATAAATGTATCATTTGTGCCCGCTGCGTCGATCGCCGTTTTCTACGCGCCGAAATGATTTTAATTTCGCGGCGAATCAATGCCGCCAGGTTTGCTAAAGTGAAATTGAATGCGTTGTCATTATCATTCGGCGTGTTGACATCACGCAGATAAAAAGATTGATCAATTTATTCGCGAAAGGCAGAACTATTAAGACTATTAAGCGCTCAATGCCACTGTGACATTATCCTTGACATATCGAATCGTAAATGGAATGCTCCAATTCACTCGAAATGCGATCGGGAATTAATTCAGTGAGACCATTGTACCAAATTTATTTATAGTGCAGCAAACCCGGAAATAGGACAACTAATCAACAACAAAGTGACGTTAAAAAAATGTCTTTGTTTTCTCTCTTTCAAATTTTTTTCATATTTTGCTGTATGTACTTATAATTTTAAATTAAAGCTAGTACATATTTTAATAAAATAGCTCAAAATGGGCAAGGTATTGAATTCCTGTATATATTTCATTCGATTGTAAAGCAGCCGCGTCAGCTTAATGGACGGTCACGAGTTTTATCCGCACGTACCGCGCTAATGCATATACCGGCCGTGTGTCATTAAATCCGAAGCTGACTCACGTGTAAGACGAAACGACGTATCGGTAGCACATGTCATCGCCCAAAATCATCCCTCTCATCTTTCCTACTCCAGCTCGATGAAAAATTACCGACCAGAGAGTCCATTTGTACCAAAAATTTTACCAAAAATATATTTCATTTATTTGTAACATTCAGTCAAATAATAAAACAATCTTTCCTTTTTCCAGAAAATATTATCCCAATATTTGTATTTCGCAAACTACACGTGCGAAAAATTTTGAATCAATAAAAAAGCGCTTGCTGATAAAACCTATTCTAATTCGATGTTCTAAGCAAGCGCGGTGGGGATTGGCGAAAATTATTATGCAGCGCTAACGACCTGCGGATAAGGGGATTGTTTACGATCGTCGTAAGTTAGCCATTGTTTGCTCAGGAGAGAATATTGTCTCCCTATCGTGTGTTTTATGGCCGCTCTCTCGGTTACCCCACAAAGGGAGTCGAGACAGGAAATGCTGCAACGCTCAAGGAGAGGGGGAGGGTGGGGGACAAAGGGAGAGTAAAATAGCGGAGAGATTGAACTCCGCGGCTAGCACTGTATCGAAAGATCTCGTATCGGAGAACGTCGCGAAATTCTCTTTGTGACCTCATATGGCATATTCAATTATCGAGAAAACAAAATTGGTTCGTTATACCCCTTGGTAATTAATTGGTTCGTTCTCTACTTTGCCTCGTGCAACCTGATCCCGTGAAGAATCTGATTGCATCTGGATGACGTGTTAGACCACGCGTGCGAGTCGGTTCGTCATTCTTTCTGTCTTTGTCTATAGATATGCAGGTAACGTCGGCGACGTGTGTCCTACGCGATATCACAGGCGGCAATAACCGCGGATGCTTTCCCTCATTGTGTGCAAATGGCCATTAACCCCGCGAATAGTTTGCGGCATTCCTAGTGTCTCATTAAACACTTCTAATTGAACGTGGAGGTTGACCGCGATTCAGACTTTTAGTATGAAATTCCTTCGAATGTTAGTATTCATTGATTTTTTTATTTGCACATGCAAGTTATTGTACTTGCATATTCAATTCGAGATATCTTTAAAAAATTCAAACAATGTGAATAGAATAATCTTGAATAAAATAATGTCATGTTTATTATGCGTAAACACAGATAGATAAGTACTTAGCTCGAGTTAATTTTTAGTTTTAGTGATAAGACCTAATATAACTGCTCATACATTTTTGAAATGTAGATGTATTCCGTTTGCGTCGGCGAGCAGGTGAAAAATCATGACACGGGTGCGGGGAGACATTAACGATGCATTATGTTAACCGCAGTACCATTGTTTAATGTTTGTTCAGCTGAACACAGTGACGCATTGCCTTATCCAGCAAAGGCGCCAGGAAGTGTTTTTCTTCATCCCTTCATTAGCTTCTTTAGTTTTCGACTTTTAGCATTACTGCTAACAAATTATATTCTTGCAACATATGAGAGACTGATTAGGCAATTTCTATCTTTTCTACTCTGCACTGAAAAAAAGTTTGATAATAATAATCAAGCCTAGATGATAGTTATTAAATTTTGATAAAATAATTTCAATTAAATATAACCAAGTATTTAGTGACCGTTTAGTAATCAATTGGTTTACTATTACTATGACTATTAATATTATTTATTAAATGTTACTAAATATTGATTATATTAATGAAACATTCAATTAAATTATTTCGCCAAAGCTTGATTATTATTACTGAACTCTTTTTTACAGTGTAGAACCAAGATTTCATAAACAATTATAATTAATAAATTTAAATGATTTATTTTACAAATTAACTTTTGGTTTCTACCACATCTTATCGAAAGATAATGATCGTGCATTATCGCCTCGAATAAATTTTCACCGATCGCTGCCAACGCGATCAATGGTAGCGCGCACAATGCCGGCCGACGCGAGACGAGAGGTGGCAATGTCGACAAGTATATGCTTACCACCGCGGAGGTGGTTTCAAACGTGAAATAATCGCGTGGTCGAGTAAGAGATGTCGAATGAGTCATGCCGCATGCAATATTGTGAGCCGCGCGCGCCCGCGAATATCGCCATCATGAAGACCGTTAGCGTAGCGAACAAATGGCGAAGAATGTGTCTGGAAAAAATATCTACATAGCCGACATGCTATCTAATCAAACGAGTAATGTAATATGAAAATTAGCAGATAATGATATAAAAATAAGAAGTGGTAAAATATCCTTCGATAGAAACTTTTATATAAAAAAATATATAAGCGTCTTAATTAGAGATAAATATAAAACAATATATACATATGTTTAAGTTGATAAAAAATATAATATAATGAGATTTTTAAACTAAAAAAATACAAAATCTTAGTACAAAATTTCTTGAGTTCAAAAATTCAGTGAATATCTGTTAATTATAAACTTCTGGAATTATTATTAAAGACTGAGTTATTAAAATTGAAACTTTTTGATACTAACGGCAGATTAGATTAACATTGGAGATAAATCAACAATGTTGCAAACGAGTCTCTCACGGTATTCTTAGCTTGTCTATGAGGAATGACGTTCCGTGCTTCGCAACACGCGGTTTTCTTTCCGACTTTCGTGCGATTCTACACGCGCCGCCATAAATTTGCAATTAACGGAATCCGATTGCGCCGTGTCGAGTCGATTGGACACACGTTCTGAAAGCGTACGAGTCTCAAAGTGCCACGAAGCTGCTTCCTTCAGGTAACGCACGTGGGTGTCCCATTAAAATTACCGATTTCCGCGACAAGTGTCTCATCTGCTTCAGATATTTTCTGAATTTCGTGTAAAAATTAATAACCATTTTTCTCTATAGATTAGACTATCGGATTTTGTGAAATACATTAGTTGCGAAATTAACCTCCCATTGAGGAATATTCTATTTAAGTATAATTAAATTTTCGAAAATTATTTAAAAAATCATAATTAATTTGTGAATAATGAGATATTTAAAAAGCCTCTGGAATTCCCATCTTGATGAAACATCGATAGAAGTTCATGACCTGTTTTTGTTCACGATCACCTTTACCTCGATCGTCCACGATCAGCAGGGTGCATATTCTTGCCGTAACGATATGACGCTGCTTTCGTTCGTGATTATGATCGGGGTGACTTCGTCCTGGAGTTGCTCATAAACGAGATCGTTATCACACTGGAGTTATCGTATCCATCCATTCGCGGTACGTGCACGGCTACCGACATCGTGACATCGTAGACCTCGACGACATTCGTGGGATAACAATAACTACGTTCGGTATCGGATCACGATCTGCGATTGTATAGTAACCATGGGTATTAATGTTGACGAGCAAACCGCGTGTCGCTATCATTTCGTTTCACATATCGATTGACTAAAAACGTGACCTAAAGCCACTTGTATGTTGAATATCGCCGTTGTAACTTTAATCAGCTCGATCTTCTGTAAAAGATTCGTTTATATCAAGTAAGTGCATTGGATTAATCGAGATATTTTATATCCAAGTGCCTTTCACATCAGAGACAAAAGATTAATAACGAACATCGCCGATCTGTTTTTCGCCGGATCGCTCTCGAAGCAAAATCTTAATGAAATCGTTAGCCGAGACAGACATTAATGAGGCAAGTCGAGCAGTACAGGGCGCTCTGGCAGACTGGAGATTCGTGAAGGTGGCGATACTCGCACAGTGAACTACTCATCATGAATACGATGTGTGGGCTGTTTCGGCCATTGTCATTATGAAAATGACTGCGTGGTCCAAAGAATGGTAGTTGTGCACTTGCGTTTCAGTATTTAAACGCTCTTCTATCGTTTTAAATACAAACGCATTTTAATTCGCTCCAACATGTATCACCGTTTACATTGATCTACGCCTAATATAAAATAAATAAACGTCATCCGTATTCTCTGAACGCTACGAAGAAATAAATTCGAGAAATTCTACTTGAAAAGATATCTCAGAGCTTAGATAAAGTTAAATTAAGATGACACTATTTATCGATATCTCTGTGCCATAAACGAACAGGTATTCATCCGGCATTCACTCACCCAGATGCTCGTACTTATATGAATTGTACGATGAGACGTGCTGTGTAGATGATGCTGGATCCTTGTCGACTAAGGATTTCCATCTTCGATCGCGTGGATGAGAAGTGCGAAAGATCGAGGAAGGATGGCTCGAGGCCCTCTCGATTTGCATACTGCGATCAAGGAGGCACGTGGGCCAGCGCAGCGTTGAGTCGTAATGAACCGCGCTTATGCATACATGCAGTGACACCTTCTCCGCTCGGGAGTGTGAATCATCGTTCGAGCTCGAGATAAAAGTTTCCTCAAGTGAAACGTCCGCGTCTCCAGCGCATCCTCGCTCATCTACCTGCGCCCCCTACTCGTCGTCTTGTTCTTCTCTTTCCGTCGAACAATACACACGGCGCCTCGGCGAAAGCACGGTACGTTCAACTAGTTATTATTACGCTAAATTATAGGTATCCACCTAGGTGACACGCAACGTCTCGTGCGCATGCATGCGTGCACGCGTGAGCTGGTAATTTATTCGATGGCGCGCTCGTAAATGGCTAGAGAATAGTTGCGAGGTAGATAATTGAACACTTCGGCTACGAAACGATTCAAGTGTAGGAAATATAATTCTACAGAAAGATGAATCTGCAGAGATCGCATAAATTGAAGGTCAGCGCAATTTTATTCCAGCGTTTTCTCAAGGAAATAAATTAAAAGATTAATCTCGAGGAGATCTCATCCTCGATGCCGGATAAAGCATCTGCACCTGTAGATAATAACGATCTAGAAGGAAAAGGTCGCGAACGGCCGTTCGGTGTCCGGGTGCATGAGGTTATCCGTGTCGCGAATCAGCACTATTCGTTCTGAATTTCCTGCTGGCGAGCGGCCGATCCAGGCGAATGGAAAACAGAGGCACCACGGAATCAGCAGCAGGAGGGAGGAACTCGCTTTATACTTATGTTCGGCACGACCATGGCCGAACTCGGTGAACGCGCATAATATGTATGATAATAACCCAACCTGATTATTCGTCGGTTATTCGTCATGAGATTTCAGATGGATAGATACAAATAAACGAATCAATATAATTGCACTATTTCACGTGAATAATAGTAATCAAATGTTACTTAACTTATTGAGCAAATTAAAATATTTAATTAATTAATCAAAACAATAAGATATAAAGGCTCGTGTATACTAACAGCTATTTTATAATTACAAGAAGGTCAATTAACCGAGCATAAAAGGATAGAATGTATATANAAATTACAAGAAGGTCAATTAACCGAGCATAAAAGGATGGAATATATTAAAATTATTTTTACATAGAACAAAGTCTTATAATATTACGAAACGTTTCGGCTGTACTTAGCCTTTATCAATCGTACAATGAGTATTACATTAATCTACGCTAATACGCTAACAACATTAATTCTATCATTAATAAGTTGTGCCAAGAGCTTCGCACCTTCCGTCAATAATAGCCAAATTACAGTGATAAAGGCTAAGTACAGCCGAAACGTTTCGTAATATTATAAGACTTTGTTCTATGTAAAAATAATTTTAATATATTCCATCCTTTTATGCTCGGTTAATTGACCTTCTTGTAATTTAATTAATTAAATTCCGTCAAAACAATCCAAAAGATAATTTCAATTTTTTTTCTTTCATGGCGCGGTTAAAATTTAATGACGATGTGTAATTAAAACGCTTTCGTTCCGTTCCTCTCAGTTCGGCTGCTAACACGTTCCTCTCCTCCGCAGTTAAATTGAAACCTACATTATCATGATTACGTTACAGAGAACAATGGCACAGAGCATGCATATTGCTTTCGAGTCACGACGGGAGCACGGGCGGACTAGATGTTGGACGGATTATATCGGGACGACAAAAAAAATGATCTCACCGGCCCTGAACGGGGGCTGGCCGGCGTCGACGATGACGTCGGCCACGGTGGCGGCGGCGCTAGAACGGAATCGTCGACGTATTCGCGTTCTCCAGCCCTATGAATGAATGTGGCGCCAAGTGAATGGAGTGTGTCTGTGCTGGCGATGCCTACGCAC
>QKQZ01001305.1:0-14231 GCA_003595255.1 Solenopsis fugax | reverse complement strand
TAACATATAAAACAAGTTTTAAATTAAAAAAACCAAAAAAACCCGGTTTAAACCAAAAAAACCCGGTTTAAACCAAAAAAACCTGGTTTTTGGGTTTTTTTTTAAAAAACCAGGTTTTTACCCAACCCTGGTTAAATGTAACTAAGTTTTTGATACCAGTAACTATAAAATTCATTTGATCACTATTCTACCAAAGGATTTCTCTCAGTGTACCGATTGACAAACCCTGATGTGCAGTTTCTTTCACTATTTTGAAAGATTGATTGATATTAAAAGTGTCTATGAATTTTATTAAGAACATTTTGCTTTGTTACTTCTCCATTATTTCTCCATTAAATATTTATGTACCGTATCAACGTAAGAAAAAGATTAAAAAAAACCCTTTTACACAGGTTTTCTCATCTTAATAAGAAAACGGCCTTCGGCGACCCGTAACAATTACACGCGTCAGCGCGGGAGGAAGTAAGAGGGAAGGAGAGGGTATCCAACGATCTATGAAGTTACACACGGCACGCACGGGACGTTCGTTTGCGCTCGCGGTACGTCACGGCATTTAGACGCGAAGGCGAAAGCCGTGCTCGAGCGACCCTCGACTCGCTCGCTCGCTCGCTCGCTCGCTCTCGCGCGCGCGCGCGCACACATAGCACGGGGATTATTAATGAGTGCATCTCAATCCGGCAATTTTTCCACGTCGCGCCGGGTAATGCACGAACCGCGGGGGGCGAGCAGGCTATATTGCCCTATCAATCAAAATGAGCCCGGCATGGCAACTGCCGCGCTCTCGGCGGCGCTTCGTTCCAAAAGCCTTTTCCCAGCAACGGTGGAAGCAGCGCCCATCTGAAAATCCTCGGCCGTGATCCGCGCTCTTTGATTATCAAGGACGAAAAGTATGAGGAAACCCGGTGGCATGCAGAAAGATTCCGGAGAAAACCCCGATTCGCATGGAAGAGAATCGTTAAATTTCACTTACAGTGACAGATATTTTGTCATTGACTTTTATTACGTCATGATTTTTATCACGAGCTGTGCAACGTGTATTTAACGATTATCTTTGTATCATTCTATGTATATATTTTCCGATCGCTAGGCGGGTTATCTTATCATTTTGCAACGACGATGTTTAAATCGTGAGCAAGTCGAAACATACACTGAGAGAAATCGTTTGGTAGAATAGTGATCAAATGAATTTTATAGTTACCGGTACCAAATACTTAGTAGCATTTAACAAAACTTTTTGTAATTTGTTGTATGAAAATAATTATTTGGTTAAGGCTACAAATTGTTTGGTCAAAACAACTATATATTTAGTAATTATAACTATAAAATTCATTTGATCACTATTCAACCAAACTTTGGTTGATTTTACCAAACATTTCTCTCAGTGTATAAATGTATTCTTTGTATCTTATATCGCAGTGAACCAGAAAGCATAGCAACAACAATGAAATGTTTACTTGCCCAGTCATCATCTAGCATTAATGGACAGGTTTTCAGAGGTTTGCTTATTAATCAATTGAATACTCCATTTATTGTCTTGTTTTTGGTCAGTAAATGGGTTTAGTTTTTACGTATCTTTTTTGCATCTTAACTGCAGACAAGAAGTTACAACTTTGATCTTGGAATTTTTACTTCTCACTAGACAGAAGTAATTTAACTTTGTTCAATAACTGCTTTAAAAAAATGCATGAAATTTCTATCGGGGGGCTTTTTAGTGCGTAAATATATACAGTAATCGACGTGCCAGAGATCAAAGATTACGTGCATTAAATGCTCACGTAAATAAATAACAAGTTTTATTTATTTTCATATTTAATAATATATTTTAAATATTGAAAAATATTTTGTACTTTATATTTCAGACTGCATTTTGTTAGTCATTACCAGTACTGAAAATCTAAAGACGTGTCTAAGAAAACTTTAGAAAAACAAATTACGAAAAAAGTGGAAGAATATGTCGCGAAAATCACAAGCTCACTTATCTTATCTCCGAGGTACATTTTAATTAAGCACTTCGAATCATATGCATGATGTAAACACTACACGTGTATTAACACGATATTAATTTCCCTCGCGAGCATTTGCGTTTACGCATGTGTAAACGGTCGGCCGTGCTGATGCTGGAGGAGAAAGTTACCCCGACGCAGTAGTTATGCAGTAATTATCCTTCCCTCACTTTTGACTTCGTTTGACTTTCTCGACCTTGCCATGTAAATTATTTTGCACGCAAAAAACTTGCAAAAAGAAGCTTCTGCAACCCGATCGGAAGGACCATCATCATAAAATTGACCAGAAACATTCATTATCGTCGATAGATCCGGATGCACGTTCGCCGTCGATGAAAGGATCTGTCGCCACGCCTACTAAAACTCCCAAGGCCTCATGTCAATTTCTGTTGAGATGCGTTCATTATGTCTACGTCAAAACGTTTGTCATTTTTCCATGCAGAATTTACTTTCTTTTTTTATATTGTAACTTTTTGTTATAACAGTTACAAAGGATCGATCCGTAATGTTGTGCCACCGCGATTGAAAGAATTATAGAGAATACCGAAAAAACGATTGACTTTAACAAAGAAATAAATGAAAAGAATGGAGCTATTGAATACCAAATAATCTTATTAAGATTATGTTGGAAAGGTGAGTCTGCGCTCAATTGAAAACAGAATGGCTGCGCCACGTGACTTCTAATAATTGCAGGTTCTGTTCGGACTATTTTCTGTTCTAAAACTCTGGAATTTGTCTCTAATCTGGGTGCTCCCATAAAAGACGCTAGACCTAAATCTATCCCTCCTAATGTAGGGTTCTTTTCGGATGATTCTACCGATCTGTGTCGCTTTTCAACGGACGCTCTTACAAGAATATTTGCCGCAACACGCGTGCGCATCCTTTCTCAGTCTCTGGTTTTGTACCAGATACTGCTGTTAGTTCAGAGTAAATTAAAGGTTCTTAGATTATATAGAAGAAGAAATAGATCTTTCTTCGTAAAATAAAAAATGCACAATAGAAAAACACTGAAAAAAAACTTGGGTAAAATAATTTTAATTAAATGTTAATTAATATGTAGCAATTAAATATTTAATAATATTTAGTAATTATATTAATAATCAATCGATTACTAAACGATTACCAAACAGTTACTAAATTTTTAGTAAATATTTGATTACATTAACTAAACATTTAATTGAAATTATTTCAATAAAGCATAATAACTATTATTTATTATAAATAGTAACTATTATTTTAATTATTATTATTAAACTTTTTCATTGAAGAGATACTTATATCTCATTATTTTATCTCATTAAATATTTATAGATACATATGAGAAAAATGTGATTATTGAAGATTCATATTATTTTCGTGAGAAAGATTATGATCTTAATCCTTTTAGTGCTGAATATTTTTAATGATTGAATCTTGCGTACACGGTGCTGATTTATCCAACATGCCGGCTAATTGTTTTGGACTATGTGATGATTAATCGCGAATGATTTTAGAGCTCACATATAAATCATCTCAAAACAACATTGCGAACCATAGTATGTTTTCCGTTAAAAGAATTACCAAAAAATCACGTTCTTTACAAAATTTAATTAATAGAATGTGTTTTATTTTACAAATTATAAAATTTAGAAAATAATACAGGCACACTTGCAGTTTATTACACTAACGTTTGCATGTTAACAGCGGTTAAATAAAACATAAATTACGCGCAGCCGGTCAAAAGAGTCCGTTAAAAAAGACATTATGGCAGCAGGACGTTTTTGGATCATTACCGAGGCCGTTGTAGTAATGAGCAAATGATTGGACAGGATAGAACAGAGTGCTTCGTAGGCGTGTTCGCGTCTTCGTCACGGAGTGAGACACGCTGAAGTGTCAGGGGCGTGCGCGTGAAATCACGCGATTCCAATAATGGGTGGGCGAGCGGCATCGTCACGGAAGCAGAAAACGCTTGGACAGATGGACGTAATTGAACGTATCGAGGAATCCTGTCTGGGCGTTTCCGTTTGTCCGTAGCATACGTTGAAGATTACTGCGGAAGCAGTAAATATTAAGAAGCGCCAAAAATCAACTTCAAACTGTATTATTTACTGTATATGCTTCAAGATGCATTATTATTATCTAGAAATCGTTCATAGATAAAGATTATAATTAATATATTGATTTATAGATTTTATTTTTTAATATCGAAATTGAAATTGATTTTTTTCTTTATGGATCAAAATTATGCGTATGTGCAAAATGTACTTTTCCGTCTTAGATGAATCTTTTGTTACGTAACATCGGGATTATATAGATTTGTCTAAATTAGTCAACGTACTTTTCTTCCTGTTGATTTCGTAAATTTTGTATTATATATTTAGCAAAAAAAAATCAAGCTTTACGTAATTCCAGTATGGCTGAATATATGTACAATGCGTAATTCTAACTATGAAGCTCGAACGTTTAGTTATCGGAGCGCGTGTTCAAAGAGTTCGCAGATTGATAGCCCGTAATTACAACTTATTCTAAGGCCTTATAAAAGGAACACCTTCGTTGAACGTTGCCAGTTCCCGAGAGATGTTGCTAACGCTAACGCGGAAAACAAGCAACTTCGTGCTCGCGAAAGGAATCTTTTAATAACATGAAATAGCGTTATACACGCGGTTCGATATGGCGTATTATCGATGGGGGCACCGCCGCTGATACCTAAGTGAATTACAGCATATATGTATTTAAGCGCGCGCGCGCGCGCGCGCGAGATGGTCTATGGACTGCGGCCTGAAATCGATTCCGCGATTCGATTTGCGGTCGCGGGGACTCGAGTAGTGGACCGAGCCATCAAGAAGCGGGGCCCGTCCGCGATCCGGAGAGGATAATGATCCCGAACTCATTTCGCGATCATTCCCTCTGATTGATCTGATTAGTCCGGCCTCGGAACAGGTCGATCGGTAAATGATCTCGAGCGATCTCAATCAGCTTCCGAAAAAAATAAAACGGCATCATCGATCGTCTCTCCCCCGCCCAAAGGGCTCTCTCTCCCCCTCCCTCGGCCCCGTCCTCTCATTTGCCCTCTGTATCCCTGTCTTTTGCCTCCTCTTCTTCTTCTTCCTCTGCCATTCCTTTCATCTCTCCACACGATAATGAGAGCCTCCCATGTGGAAAAGGGATTATTTGCGGCACGAGATCGAAAATGCCGTGCGAGCCTCATTATCGGATGCACGACTACCACGATTCTGGAGCGGCTCTCGTTTCGACATCGTTCCTCTCGATCCTCGGGGCCCGCGGCAGGTAGAGAGACCGCCGTCGCCGTCGCCGCCGTCGCGGATCTTTCTTCCTCCATCGTGCCGCTATCGGCGAGGAATTGCTGAAACCGTAAATCAACGGCAAGGCCGGGTTAGGGGTCGAGGAATTGGAGCGGCCTGCTCCTCCTTGCCTTTACGTCGCGAGCACGACACGGCAGTTAACTGAAATGCGGTCGCTTCGAGAATACAGGTGTTGCTCGTTAGACGATGCTAGTGTGTACGAGGAGGATTCGGATAAACTTATTATTATCAGAAATCGGTGCGCGAATCGGCACTGGCAAACGATTTAATGAATATTTGCGAAATTATAGTACTGTCGACCGTCCGCACAGTTCTTCTTACGTTTTTCTTTCTAATGGAGAAGAGCCACAAAGTCCAAAAGCGAGATAGAAATGGCTTCGTTGCAAGTCTGATTAAAGTATCGTAAAATTATCATATTATGAAGTTACTTTGTATTATTAGGTAGTTAACTTAGTTTCCGCGGTTTTTTTACTTAAAAAAACTTATTTATCTCGATATCAAAAGCAAAAAATACGTCAATCTAAAGTATTTGCCCTCGCTAGCTATTCTTGGAGCGTTTGAGTTGAGTTTTCGTCCAATAATGCTTGCATTTCGGTGTCTTCAAACTTTTCGGTTGTTTACCATTCATCACTCTTAAGTGACTACAAATCAACTGAAACCATTCTTGGCATGTTCTTTCGGATGGAGCACAATTGTCAAGCTTCAACAAGTAATTTATGAGCTGCAGCTGCAGTTTTATTCAAATCAAAGTAATGAAGCAGCACATGTTGCAAAACAACTTAAACGTTCCATGTTTAGTCAAAAGAAAATAATGGCACTGTTTGAATGGCACTTAAATGAATCTTTTCGCACTGAATTTTATTGACAAATGTCTAACCTCTAAAATGCAGCAAGTTTCAGATGTCAAAGTAAATTATACCTACAACTAGCGTCATATAAATGTGAGCCGCGGAAACTAAGTTTACTACCTAATAGTTGTATATTATTATCGCATTTTTCTTCTTCTGCAAAGATTTTAAGATTTCTCGCGACATTTTATTCTTCCTCCGAGACTCCTATGCAGTTTTTAAACACTTATTTCGAAAATATTTCCTTTGAAAGGTTGCGCGAAACTTCCTGCTTTACTACTATTCCTTCGCGATGCACCCGGCGATGTTGGGCATTTATCGTAACGTTATCTGGATAATTATGAAGCGCTTAAAAGGCCCCGGTCGCGACATCCCCAATAAACGTTTATCTATCCATCTCCGCACGATTTTACCTGTCCAACGATTTAACGGTCGCCGCGTCGACCGTTCGCCGCCGCATTCTCGTTTACGATTCTGTCCGCTTCTTCTCCCCGACGCGACGCACCTGCGCGCGTAATACTGCATGTGCACGCGTGCGCGCATAACCGGGACGTCGAAACACAAGAAACGTCACGCATCGCGTCGAGATTCGCGCTGGCACGCCTTTTAATGGCTTACGACGAAACGTTTAATCGCCGACCATTCGGATTCTTTTCGCGGGCAGATCGGACAACCGTCGGCTAGTAGTGTTTACGTGAATGTCTGCTCGAAGCGACGCCCGCCGCCGCCGGCCCGTTGCACGCTCCGGTACGCACGAGAGTGCCACGCTTCTCAGTTCCCGTTTAAACGGACATTCTTTCTATTTGTTGCCAGTCAATGGCACGTGTCAAGGCCGATAAAATATAACAAATAGGAAGAATGAGAAAGTATTTGAAGAAACAAAACACAGTATTATATTAACGTACAATGAAACAATAGCGAGAGAAAGCACCAAAAGGATGTAACGAATGTAAAATGGATTACTCGATCCTTTTGTTGGCAATTCACGTGGAAACCGATAAATTTAATCACAAAGAGAAAATGTGTATCCGTGACCTATGTTTTCTTATGTAACCATTCATTATGTCACATAGGATTACCAAGTCTGAACCATGTAGAAAGAGCACAAAAACCATTTCTAAACCACAAGAAAAGAATACAAAAGAGTACAAAAATACATTTTAAGAAAAATGATTTAAGGTTCAGAAGGAGAAGATATAATTTGTTATATGCGTAAAATATAAGTATAATTAAATAAAAAAGTTTTAGAACGTTATTTTTATTAATATACTTTAATAAGTATAACATTTTAATTAAATGAACAGATTTATCAATATCAGAATAAACTTATTAAGATAGAACATTAAACTGAAATATTAAATGTTTTACGTGAGATCAGTAATTAAAACTTTAACAAAGTACTACAATATAAATATATAATTTTAGTTATATTTTGTTTGGCTTCGAACTTCCACTAATAGTGTTTTATTCTCTATAGAATAATTATAAAATTGTAAGCAATCAAATTGTTTAAAATTGTACTGTACCATTAACCAATTTTTTACAGACTCTAGAGTTAATCTATTTCTTTCGTCAGTCCACTGGGCGTTCATCATACTAAAGATTCTTTCAATATTAACATTATGACTTGGAATTGCAAAAAAGAATGAACATATTTTTAAAAATTCAGAGCTTGAATTTATTTGTTTAAAATAATTTACCTACTTATCCGACGATATTTTCCTTAAAAAAAATTAAGTTAGAAATGTTAAATAATCTGATTCTTTTGTCATTTCTCAAAAAAGAGTACATTTGGCTTCGATGAGTGAAAAGTAAGAGTACACTGTTTTGTGACCTTAAAAAGAGTACATGTACTTTCAAAAAAGTACAGATGGTAACCCTACATTATGTCGGCATTCGTATTTCCATGCAATACAATTTCTAATCATTTTTTCAAGTCAACCTTGTTGACTTAAAAACCTCTCGACAAAAATTTCGACATCTATAATATTAATACCATATTTCATTATTGTTTTACATTGATGAACACTGCATTAAGTTTAGATTACATGCACGAAAAGAGCTTATGCGAAATTATTGGTCATTATCCGTAAATCTAGAGATATTAACATCATGTCATGTTCTTGTATAATAATATTGCGCGCGGATACATGACTGGAGGAAAACATCGGCGAGCGATGAACCACACGTCAAAACTTTTCCCGCAACTTCGAGAGTCTTCCGATCGTTAGTCACGGCTGATTAGTGGAACGTGCCCGTGTATAGATCGTTGGCTGCCATTGTTTAGTCCGATTAGTTCCTCGAAAGAGCTTCCTGCGACGGAAACTTTGCACTGCCATCGCGAAGGTTATATTCTTCGGTGTGATTTATAAACGGAAGTAGATTCGCGGTTAGGCAAATAAGAATAACTTGTTGCTTCAGTCGCAAATCTCGTAAACACCGACGGAGCATCGAGCTATGAATAAAATGGATAAAGCGTCGCGATTTGACGGCGACTCGCGCATCGAGCATCGAACATCCGTGCCATGTTTCGTGCCTGTCGCGCGAGAGCACGCGATATGAAATGCGCGACGGTGGCGGCGGGGCAGCCGAACACACGCGATACACAATCCGCTTCTAGTTAACGTTCGTCTGCAGGAGTTCGGAGTATTCGCAGTACCGTTCCGGAATTCCGTTCCAGTTCGTTTAATGAGGAACGGCTTTTTAGCATTCCTACGCAAGCGAGCAGCCAGCGTGAGAACCGCGAAATGTGGGGTCGCGGCCCATAAAATCCGTGACTCAGGCGCGCGCAGTTCGGCGCACGGATTGTTGCCGTGTGCGATACGAGGAGGAAAACCCGTCGGGCGAAGCACGTAATCGCGCACGGCTAAACGTACGTTAGCGCCCGCCGCGTTTATCGGCGCTTAAAGACGCGGGACTTTTCGTCGTGCCCGCCGCCCGCCGCCCGCCGCCGCAGCCGCATCGTTGAGGAGAGCCCCGTACCTCGTTTAATCTTCACCGCGCGCGGCCCGTTTTCGAAATACCGCAAATTAGAATGTTACAGGTCGGGTCGGGTCGGGCTTGCGTTCGAGGAGAACTGAGTTGTCGGTAGGTACAGCGACAGGTACAAAGTATAGACCCAGAGCTCTTCTGTACCTCCGACCTGCTCACGGCAATTATGATCGTATCGGGTTCGCTTTAGAGTACGCTGTTGGCGAATGCTTCGCTAATATTTTGTTTAATTTCCCTGCCGCGCACGCAACTGAAAGTGTTACGTAACTGGATGCAACTTTCCGCGCGGCATCGCAAATCACGCTGTGATTTACAAACGGCTTGTAATGTCATATAACGTCGGCAACCTTTCTATACTCTGGATAAGACGCATCTATTTCTTCACGGATATTTAAAGTGAATTTATTAAGAGACTAATGAGTCTAAAATATTTCAGTTTTTTTACACGATGCACTAATGTAAATTACTGTAATCAAGGTGATTTTCTTTCCACTCGACCAACATTTAATTCCATGTTTCATTCTAATTTGATGTACGCGTCTGTTTGATGTACGATAGTTACTTATAATTTACGTCGAAGTAGCTAAAAGTCGGAAACATTTAGAAATGAAAGGGAACGTGACTTTTCAGTTTTAAAAATAGTCAATTTTTAATATTCAAGCAATGATAATGTATTCTGAAATAGGCCGTCCTGCACAAGAACATCTGATTTAGCGGAGCGAACCAAATTACATCTACGACGAAGATGTAATAAACGTTGCTCCAAACGACTCCAATTGGAGCGCACGTCCAATTAGATCCCTCCAGAAAGAACAAAGCAAATCGTTCCTCGACGACTTGACATTTTCCCTGGACAAACAGCGGGTGGTCCGTTGCCGTTCTCCTTTGCGACGTAGATACGATATAAATTTCGACTATAATCTTCTCGATGAAGTCGAGCAGGGGAGAGAGAGCGCCTTCCCCCCCCCCTCGGGCTTATGAGCGAGCCGAGGAAAGAGACAAAAAGCGATCGGGGCTCGTAGTCACGAATACCAGCCGTCTCTCTGGGAGCTGCGAGCGTGGAAGGATACGCCGCCGTTGCTGCTGCTGTTGCTGCCGTTAGTGCGTTATTGAGAGAGGGAGGAAGTGAAGGTAAGCAGGCAGTCGGGCGAAGGGGTAGCAGCGAGATGCATTTCGTGGATTAAGAAGGTTATATACCTGGCGGTCTCACGGCGAGCCGGCGCGGTAGGAGTCTAATAAGATGTAACTAAATTATGATTGGATTCATCATTGCCGCGAACGGAATTGGTATGGTCGATCGCTTCTGCGAGTCGGAGCGCGGCCCGGGATGGCGCTGTCCGGTCAATAATTCATCGGCCCCGGGGCTTTCTATATGAAGCGTGATATACCGTGATCCCGAATGAGCGATTGCCAACGGTAAAGCGAGACGGAACAGGGGGATCCACTCTCTGCGCGCTTCGGTTCTTCTGCATACTCCTGTTTCTGCTTGCGATCCGCCGTGGCTGTGTTCCTTTTGGACGGGGTTGCTGTTACGTAGTAGATACGAAGGCGAACCAATGAAGGCTCTCCGGAGATATTATGTTGACTCTTGCTGATGGTGTGGGGTATGGTGCTGTATATACTCGTGCGTCTTCGACGATAAACGGTAGACGGAGGCGGGGGAGGAAATTTTTCACTTAATTAAAAATCCCACTGTCACGAATCAAGAGATTCCTCGTTGATTACTTTCAACGACGTTTCGTTAAGGTGTTATAATATCTTACAATAAACATAATGTCTATTTTATAAAATATTGGAAAAAGAATGATATATTATCATGTGCGGTCATGTCAGTTGTTTTTGGAAGAACTTTGAAGAACGATGCTTTGATCTCATTGACGATCACGTTCCCTTTTCGTCAAGACTCTGACATAAACGAATGAGAAGGTCGATGAGACCGGACAGGAGCGAAGAAGAAAAGGAAAGAACCGCCATGACTTAGCGCTTATGCAAAACGCGCGTAAACGTTCGTTTTGTTGGTTGAATTAGCCCGACGTAGGTTTCTCGGCTCTCGAAGAAAGGGAGCGGAGAACGCGAGTGGAGAACGGGGAAAGGGATGTTCGCTCCCCCTCTCCCTCCGTCAGCCTTCTCCCCGTCCTCTCTGCCACCCTTGGAGCCAATCACGGACTAGTCATCCTCAGCCAGAGGCCCCTCGTATCTCAGCCATACCAG
The DNA here is from genome assembly GCA_003595255.1 of Solenopsis fugax. NCBI lineage: Eukaryota > Metazoa > Arthropoda > Insecta > Hymenoptera > Formicidae > Solenopsis > Solenopsis fugax. The sequence continues at coordinate 2,876 of QKQZ01001305.1, read as the reverse complement.
AAGGGTGATTTTTGCATGTCACGTGGGCAAACGGGCGCGCATCGTGAATGCCCGTCGTTAGGCCCTCGTTGTGCTACGATGATGTCGGTTTCACGCAACGATACGCCCCGAGGACTACCACGAAGAGAGAGCGCTCGCTCCACTTTAGCCCCATTCCGAGGGCCTCTTCCGTCGTGATTCGGGCGAATTTACTCGCGCGATACGATGCGATGCATTGCGATGTGAGCCCGCCTTTCATATCTGGCCATTTATTACACGTGGACACGTAATCTTTGGCATTAACGATGACTGTCGATAATAATGGGGTGTTCCTTTCATGATCTTCGATATAGTTGAATAGATATAGACGGAAAGAAAATGGGAATAAATGTATGACATTTCTTATATTAAAATAATAAAAGTTGCGATAATCTTAATCAGAAAATAAAAAATGTGTAATTTTAATGATAAATGTATAATTAATGTGATATGTAAAGAATTTAAATAATAATATGTTAGATACACACAAATATATAGGATATTTCATAACATGTCGGCATAATTTCAGAAATTAATTCACAAAAATAACAAAAAATTCATATATGTCAATTCGGCTCAGTTATCGAGATATAAAATATTATTTTTTTAATTATATTACTTATTCAAAAATTTGATCTTAGAATTTGAACTTAGAATTAAAATTAATTGACAACTGATAAAATTACCTATATTTCGATAAGTAGGCCGAATTTAATTATATAAAAATAAATAATAAAATAAACTAAGATTCTCGAAATTTAAAACAATAGAAAATACAATAAGGCCAATGAGAGTCAGCGCGGTTATAAATGCGCAATGAAAAACGTTGTCTATAAAATTTTATGCAAGGTTTGCGATGCGTCATACGTAGGTCAAACCGGTAGAAAATTAAAAACAAGAATGACCGAACACCGCAACCATATTAAGTGAAACACAAACAATCATTCTGTCATTATTGAACACAGACTAAATTGTAATCACGATTTCGACTGGGAGAATATAAAATTTTAGACAGTGAACGTTTCTTAAGCAGGTAATTAATAATTTGAAATGCTCTATATTCACAATTGCAAGAGAATAGTCTCAATTTACAGACGGATACGGAATGTCTGCACCATGCGTACCTTTCATTATTGAAAAAATTGTAAGAGCATCAATTTCATGTCGAACGAGGTAGTATTATTAATAAAAAATTCTTTTATAGTTGACTTGTTAATTTGAATTCTTTGTCTGATACGATTTCTATTTATTCTGTTTCTGTATTTGTTCTTATTTATGTAATTGTTTAGTATTTATATATCGATAATTCATCCGCCTGACCTTCGTTTAAGCAATATGTTTCGTTCGTCAATATTATATGTAGCAACTCGATGTACGACAATCAGTATACAGTTTGTCTTGAGACAAGATACACGTCTCTTTGCGGAGTTAATAACTTGCGATAACCTGTGAACGAATATATTTTTGACAAAAGAATATTTCCATATGACAATCATTATCCAAGGCTTCACTAGTCTTCATCAGTTTCAATTGGTGAGTCACATTACAATCTTAACTAATTAATGAAAATGTTCGTCATCTAAAACATTATATTCGTCAATTAAATAGAGAAGTGTCATCTCCTGCGACACTATTATACGTTAAGATGCCACTACGGATTTGACAAACCGACTGTGACTCGACCACGTTCAGCATGATGGACTGATGTCGGCTAGATTTCTTTTAGTATTAATACGCTGAGGAGGACTCCAAAGTGAGTCGAAACGTTCGTTTTCGTTTTCTTTGTCATGTTAATGAATAAACACATTTAATAGTATCTGTGTGTTTTTTGAGTGCGCATTTATAACCGCGCTGACTCTCATTGGCCTTGTTGTATTTTCTATTGTTTTTAATTATATATAAACTTTTTGTCCTATTTTTGTAACCTGAATTTCTGAAATTGTATGTTATGAAATATCCTGTATTTTAATAATAATAATAATAAAGGAAGTTTAGATATGTAAATAATATAAGTAGAAGAAAGAAATGCCACAGCGCATCTTGGTGTTGAATAATATTTCTATATCAATTTTTAAATTTATTTTTCAATTTTACAAGAATATATTAAATAATAGAAAAATAAGTTAATGATAAATAAAGATATAAAAAATAATGAAACTTTTTTAAGTCGAACATTTCATACGTGAAATATGGTGAAATTACTAATAGTGAATTCGATTATGTTAGCGCGCATTGGTACGTATTAAAACCGCTGTACATTAATTTAACCTGTTTAAAAATAACATATGACATCATATATCTTCACGTTGTACTGTGTACGACTTTAATGTGTACAGTGCGCACTAGTGCGTTCAATCGAATTCGCTGTAAGTGATAACAAAATCCTTTATTTTAACCTTTAAACACACCGATCCTGTAAAATACGGAAACACATTTTCGGGTCTGGGAGACTTTTTCAACTTTGAGAAGCTATAACTTTGATTACAATCAATATTTTTCAACAATTTTTTTTTTAATGAAAGTTCAGAATCTTAGAAATGTGACTGTACAATCGGCATTGTCGAAAAATAATTTATTGTGAAGTTATAAAGGAAAAACCATTACGCAAAAATGAGAAATTGGTCAAAAATCTACTTTTCCTTCAAAAAATCATATCTTCGCAACAAAAAACTTTTAAGGACTTTCAAATACGGCGTTTTAAAACTAAAGAGTCATACTTTCAAAAAAAATTTGGCATTATCATTCCTTTTAAAAAGTATAATTATGTAACAAGGAGAATATGAGGTATTTTTGATTATCTAAAAATCCACTTTTAAAAAAAAAATCATATCTTTGCAACAAAAAACTTTTAAGGACTT
>QKQZ01001301.1:0-28064 GCA_003595255.1 Solenopsis fugax | reverse complement strand
GTAAGCGTTCGAAGCTTCATATAGGGTCTCTCTGACCCACTTACGTGTTTAAGGGTTAATAGTGTACATGTGTTCGTGACATCACGATGTATTCGGAGCGTTTGAGTCTCGTCTATTCTTTTTTAAACGTCGCCGTGGACAGGCATATGTAGTAAGACCGAGGACAAGTTTATTATTATTTGCTGTGTGGTTGTCAGCAAAATGTTGTTTGTGAAAGCTCTTATTAGAAGATATAAATGTATTTGGCAAAACTCGATTGAAGGATATCGGAATCAACAGATGAAGGATACTGCGTGGGAGAAAGCAAATAATCGTTCTTCTGTTGATATACTTCCCTTGTAGTTGCTATTCTATTCTTGTCGTTCATTTTCTATAAGATAGTAAAGAACTGTTTAAGAAAAATACGAAAATAATAAGAATGAAACAGTTACTTCAAAGTAAATTGCAAATTATTAGTTATTCAAATAAATAATCCAATTTTTTAGCTAAATTGAAGGTTAATTTAAAAGAAAAGGAAACAAATTTTTTAATCACAGTATTTGCCGTTGCTTTCTGTTACTTCAAGTTATCTTTCAGGCAGCTTATGAATTCCATCGGAAAAATGCAATATTTTTAGACGCGATAAAATCGTCGAATCATTTTCGGATCTCATCTACTGATTGGAAATGCACATTGGACAAGGCGTACTGCATCGATCGAAATAAATGGCAACCCGAAGGTGCTACGTCTGGTGAATACGCCAAGTGCTGAAAGACATCTCAACCAAGACTTCAAGATTATGATATCTTTTGTATTAAAAGCAACGTGTAGCCTGGCGTTGTCATGCAGCAATTTCACAGGACATCCTCCTTTAACAGTACGTATATACGGGCGTTTTCGTTCCAATTCCTGACTCAAGCATTAATTGATATTAATACAAATTCAAAGTAACTGTTTCATTCAGTTCCTACAGTTCGTAATAAACACTGTTAGAAATTTCTTAATGACTTTTAATTAACATGCAAAGGAAGGTTGGTTCAAGCCCGTAAATGAAAAGTAATGAATGAAAAGTAATGCAGTACATGAATATTCATTTACTAATGTCTTAAATTTCATTAACGTTTTTATTATTATACTTATTTGTATTATTTTATTTACGTTTGTATTTAAAATTATATTAAAATTATATTTCAGTACACTTTTATATTTTAATTCACTTAAACTTAATTTTATTAACATGTACATGAAAAATAATTTCAGTTACGAGTGATTTAAATATCATTTTTCATTGTACATTAAAAGTTCAAGAAATTTCATGACATTTTTAACAGTGAATATAACGCTCTTGATATTCCATCAGATGCAGAACAGAATCTTCATTGCGAAGCGTTTTTGTTTTGCGACCGATTTTGATGGTTCGGGATATATCTGTGACTTCTGTATTTCGAATTGTAATAAAGTAACCATCTTTTATCGCCAGTAACACAGTTTTCGACGAGAGAGATTTTTTACGTTGCTTACTGAGAAGAAAAAGAATTGCGGCTCGCTCGACTTTTGTTGACTTCAGTGAATTCTTGCAAAACCTATCTTTCCTTCTTTCTCTCATCTCGTGTAAGCACTTGGAAATAGTTTGCTGCTAACTGTTCTGCAAACTCTTTTTGTACCGAATTCTCAGCGAACAGTTGCTTAAAATCATGTCGCCCTTTCGGGAGCTTCCAGGGGTTTATCGATCAGATTGATACCAAAATGCACACACATTGTATGATACACCTTCGCTGAAAAAAGAGTAAATCAATTCGCACACTTTCGCACGCATTTTTTCTTTATTCTATTGAAATTTGTAAAAATGTGCACCTTATCTGTTGCCATTTTTGCTTCTACTAAATTGAATACTTTTAAGATTACGTTCTATCTTCTGTTAAACTAATAATAAGTAATAAGTAACATTTTTAATAACTATATGTCAATACTATAAAACCGCAAAAAAACGCGAAAATCAATTAAAATTATAACAATAAAATTAGAGGCTTATTACGATTCAAAATCAAACGATTGATTGAGTAGAGGAAATTAATATTAATATTTAAGCCGCGCTGGATGTACATGCGAGATTTTGTTGAATATAATATTATATGAATGTAATGAACGCAAACGTTTCGACTCTATATTGAGTCATCTTCAATGCATAAACGGTACGCTGTCATAGGTCGCTCTTATGTCTTGATATCCACATTAACCGATTAAAAAATTAATTTAAAATTAAAATTAATTTTAAACTAATTAATTTTTTAATCGTTTAAAAAAGTTGGATTATTTACTTGTACATCTAATAATTAATACTTTTAGATCTAATTTCCAGAGATTTTATTAAAATAATATTTTTTATTTTAAAATGTAATTATATTAAATTGTTTTTAGTTGTTCAATTTTTTATTCATTCATTGATTGGTGCAATGACCCTATTACGTTTTCTACGCAATAATTTTAATAATAATAATATTTCATTATCAGAATCGTTACTATTCTGCTAGGGTAAATTGTCCGCCAATATCTTGAACAAAAATCTGACGAATAAAAGCGTTCATCCAAAACATAGCTCTCGGTGTAGCCACTCAGTGTAGAAAACATAGCGCACATAGTGTACATAGAGTACATAGCATGGAGCTCGGTATGGCCTTAGGAATAAGGATGAAGCATCCCGATTAAATGGACCCGCATAAACAAACTTCGTAAATGTTACATTTATAGCAACCACTATAACGGAAATAAACAAACTGCGGCAAACGGGTAAATTTATATATCGTGTTTTGTCTTGAGAACTCTGACAATTTTTATTCGTAATTAAATTATTTTCAATCGACTGAAAAATGCAACATGAAATCAAAATGATGCGTTACGCGCAAAAGAGATATCTCAAGTTACTCAAAATCTCAGTTACGATGTACATATTTTATGGAACATTTAACGTTAACAATCGTGGAATTTAGCAAACGCGTTTCAAAATCGTGAAATAAATACTGCGCTATCCTTCACTAGAGACGGTGCGCGCGCCGTGTTTCCAGGATATATTGTATGGATATATATACATGTAAGTACATAGTTTCTCTTTGAAAAGCGTGTTAGGATATAAACTACGTTTTTATGACTGCAAGAGCTCAAATAATTGTTTCCGTGGCGATTCCCAGGATTTTGCGCGTCGTTGAAACGACTGAAATGTCCATCGCAATAACAGACATGGTCTGTCCACATACGGTAAGTCTCCATTAACTAACACTTATCGATGCAAAGTATAAGCCATTTTTCTAATTTTATAAAAGTTAAAATAACATCTTTAACTCACACCGGAATGTATAAGATCTCTTTCGTGTTTTTCAACAAATTTCAGCATTTTTTACTGTTCACAGTCTGTTCTAAAAACCGGAACGCGTTTTTTTTACATCTTTAATGTATCAATAACATTTATATTGATTTGTAAATTTTTCTAATATTAAACATTTTCAAAAATTTCTGTGTATGAAGAATCAATATCATACATTTTATTATAAATATGTATTACCCTTTTATTATTGACACAATATATTTAACTGTAATAATATATTTATAAATGTAAATTGATAACATAAAAAAATAAAAATATACGAGGATATTAATCGATATGCAAAATTCAGCTTTTCATGTTTGAAAAAATAAAAACAACTCAGTTAATATTCATTGTTATTCGAATTTTTTATTATTAATGTTAATTACATCCCTCTCTCTCTCTCTCTCTCTCGCTCTCTCTCTCTGTTGTTCATGACATCTTTCTGACATTACAGCTACTATTACAAATATATAGATGGTCATTAATCGTCATTCGAGAAACCATCATTATTATAGGGCGTCTAATCAATATGGCACGTAACACTATGCCTTTAATACATGGAGTAATCTCCAATTTGTATTCGAGCGAAATGTCAACCAATCGTTTGAAAATCTGGGAGAACCATTACGTTTCCCATCTAAAAGGGAATGGCAATCAAATGCCTTCGATCCGACATTTCGTTCCTATTAGATCAGCTGAAGAGAGTAACGATGCCGATATCAAATTTCTACGTTACTATAAAAAAAACGACGAAATACGAGAGAGAAGAGGACAACATGTCGAGTTTACGAGAGACCAAACAAATTTTTAATAACGTAGGTTGTAACGAATATAACCGTCGAATATGATCGCCAATTACGTTGTTTTCTTTATACGGTAGAGATTAAAAAATTTAAATTTTACTAAAATGGCATTTTCTACACTATTCCTGTTATAATTTAATTCAAAATTTAACTTTCAAACAGAATAAAATGTTTGAAAAAGTAAGCTATTATAATATTAATAATAGTTTACTTCCGCATTGAAACGAAACATGATCCAGAACACCGCAAATTTTTGCTACGATTGCATATGAATTATATTATAATTAAATATTTATCATGTTAAATATTATTATATTAACATTGTTTAAAAACTGTATTATTATTAAGACACTGTAAAAATCGAAAATTTATTTTTATTAATGAAGCTTTTACATGTGTAAATCTTGTGGATCTAGAAAGAACGAAATAAAGATGCACAGAAAGAGAGAAAATGGAAAAAAAGTTGGAAAAGAACCTGGACTAAACAGACTAGATTATCGTGGCAAAGGAAACGCCCCGATAGTAGACCTTTCCCTCAACCAAAGTGTCTTCGCAATACATCGTATCAGACTTTCGAACTGATATATCGTACTTCTATATTGGCTGATTGATAGTTCACTCTTGACGTGAAATAATTTAACATTCCTACGACGTAGATTTTTGTAGAGCTGTAGATAACCGTCCATCACTGTGTCACCATTATTATTTTTACGTATGTTAGCATTCCATTTATCAAGTTGTATTGTGATACGAAGCTCTTATAGTAAGTAAATTTTTCAATTAACTAATGTACTCTTGCCTCAGATTCTTAATAAAATCACTGAGCATCTATCTTCAATATATTCCGTTATAATTTCCATTATGTAGATTAAATAAGATTTATTACATACTGAAACAAACAGTTAATTTACAAATTATGTTTTTTTTTATTCATCATTTATTTTTCCGCAGAAAACCTTTCAACCAATCCACACAATCAATCAGTTGTTGCAATATGTAATTTTATAAATTATTTAATTAACTGGACTTATATTTCCCATTAGTTGTCAACTCGTTATTCTTCTAAATAATAAAAAGTTCTAAAAATTTTTAATAATTTAAATTGTCTCATTTTTTAGTTCTCCTTTTAACGTCGCGGCATATCCGTAACATGTATTAATACAACATTATGTATTAATTAACATTTTTTTCATTCTGATATTAAATCGAAGGGTTTATTGACTTTTCTTTAAATAGATTAGATTCATTTTATCGCGCGTTAGACACTTGCGCGCCGAGTGCAATTGACATTTACCGGCACTATTATCCTCTCGTTCGCAATTCACGACGATGTTGATGCAATTCGCTATTATCTGCGTTTCCGTCGTCGTTTCCTCGAAACTAATCGTATCGAAGTCGATACGTGAACGATATAATTAAAAGAGTGACTTTTCCCGATAGCGCTATTGATTTACACTTTTCTTTGTAATACGCATGATCGATAGATATAGTAATTAAAGAGGTGACTCAAATTAACCGTTGCGGACGAGAATCGTAATTACAGACACCCCTATCAAAGCCCGAAGATCTGTCGCGTTGAAATAAAAGACGCGATACGAATGAAGCAGAATGGTCTCTGATTAACAACGTCGTATTAGAAAGTCATTAGCGGTTCTGGTAACATCGTTAATTTCTTTTGTATGATTTGAGAATTGATCAGGTCGTGTTCTCTGAAAAACGCATTATGTAAATCGTGATAAAAACGAATAGCACGCAAAAAGAATATTATCGTAAATTCGCATCTTACAGAAACAATCTTTTTTAATTTCGGCTGAAACCTAAACTGAAAACCGAAACTTTCATGGAAATTCTAGAAAAGCTATATGCAGGCACGTGCACATGTACACTGTATACTTCTTTCTTCATAAATCTCATAATTTAAGTATTGAAACAATAATTATAGATATTATCATCACCCTAATATTACAAGTCTATTGTCACACTCAACAGTATATTGTATTATATATTATCTATAGTATCACAATTATATTCTTAATAATAACAAAATTTCAAAAAATAAAATAAAAATATTTTTTTAACAAATCTTTAGAAAATCAGTGGATAATAAATATTTCACATAAAATAAATTTTAAATTGATAAAATAAAGAGTAATTGTAGCAATAGAAATAAATTAATTATAAAATCAATTGCTGATATAAGTCTTCGCTCACAATAATTGTTGGCGCATAAAATAGTACTACGAATCCTTTTTCTTTAATTCATGTTTGAATTATTGTTACATTGAAGAGGATCCACATCGAAACGTTTATAAACTGCAAAAGTTTTATTAATTAATTGTATTTGTAAAATAATTTGGAAGATCCTTGTCACTGTTCTCATTATTGTAAACCTCAATAATCGCAAAGGCTCATATCGGCAATTAACTTTATAACTGATAAAATTTTAGTAGTAAATGCTTAATATTATTTTATTTTACTCAGTATTACAAGTTATTGCAAATTATACTTTGATCAGTTTCGGCTACATCGCCGAAACTCCTTTTCAGTTTTGGACGGAACAGTTTAACCGTAACTTCAATTTTTAGCCGAAACTAGCCGTAAGCGAAACCGCATTTTCTCTACCACTACAATAGTAAGTTATACGAGATCCGTTCAAAAAGTTCCTGAACTTTATAATTTTTTGAGACTTACAACTTATTCAGTCTTGTCTTCTTTGAAATACTTATCTTCTCAATTGATACATCTCTCTCAACGCCGTTTTCACTTCTTAAAACAATCTTGATATGCGTTTTTTGGTTTCATGCGCAAGTTCGTCTGCGAACTTTTTCTTGATGTCTTTAATTTTTAATCTTCGGAAATAATAAATCGATTGTATTGAAAAAGTTTTGAAAAGTCTATAAAAAAATGTTAAAAGAAAAAGGTCTGAATTGTGGATAAAAAAAACTTGTGGTTTCTCTACTATGACAATAGTGATTTCCGGATAAAAACGAAGACGATTATGCTTTTCCATCCTTTCCTGATCCAGCCTTTGTTGATTTTTTTCTTTCCGAAACTGAAATCCATATTGAAAGGACGAAGATTCTCATCACAATTAAAAATATCAAGAAAAATTCACGGGATTACGAGCAATTCCAAAAAATGCATATCAAGATTGCCTTCAGAAATGGAAACGACATTTAAAAAAAGTGTTTAAATCAAGAAGAAAAATATTTCGAAGAAGATAAGATTATAAGAAAGACACAAAAACTTATACAAAGTTGGGAAAATTTTTTAACAGACCTCGTATATCGTATATCCACAAGAAAGGTGACACAGGTCGAAATTTGTCGAGTTTTGTTTCACGTGCGAATTGTGTTACGAATACAGCTTTCAATCAGAAAAAAGTGGTACAAGTTGAATTAAAAAAAAAAAGGAAAAATGAAAACAGGAAAAATGACACAAATCAAAAGAAAAAGTTTTTAGAGGTATAACATAACATCATACAAAATTAATACTTATATACTTCTAGAGCCAAGCAAATTGAGATGAGCTCTAAATTATTTAATTTGCGTTTGATATTGTTATAAATTATTAGTTTTAAAGTACGCAATCCTCTTTCCTCTATCATATTTCATATTTTCGACTTCTGTTATCTCCTTTGCAGATGAACTACACACACATGCAAGCAGTGAACAAAAAATATTGAACTAATAAAATATCTCGAAAACAAGACATTAGAATTATATGACTTTTTTATATAATATGATTCCTCTCATTATTCTGCATATAAAAATATTAAGGAAAAGTTATCGAAAAATAAATAATTTACGAGATATTTTATTCTTTACGTTAAAATATGCATTATATCAGAATAAAATACAAAATATCTCGTAAATGGATTTTTGATAATTTTACCTTTAATACTTTTATATGCAAAATGATTAGAGGAATTATATTATATAAAAAAATCATGTAATTTCATTTAATAAATGAAGATGATCTTCATATGAACATGAAAGATTAATTCCTTTTTTAAAATTAATTTTACCTTATTATGTGTTCTCCTCTAAACTACAATTTTTATATAAAACATTTTTTTTTCAAATATCTTATTCTCGAGTTATTTTACCGGTTCGACTTTTTGCTCATCCATATATACAATGTTGGATATTATAGTATCAGTGAAAATAGTACAAGCAATATCCGATGGTGAAAGATATTGATTGTTACGTAACATGTCTGACAATACCAAATTGGAGCTTAAACAAAACTTTAGTCTCCCCTCAGGACAAGACGACCCTAAAAGGCGTGCGTTGAATTTTGATTTTTAGACCTTAATAGATAGTGAAGATTCTCAAAGAATACTAACATGTCAGTTAAAATTAAAAGGTACGATTGATAATTTTATTTACTTCTTTATTCCAATTTTTTATCTCAAAAAGTTTTTCTAAGTTTTTTAAGTAAACTTAAAATTTACGAGATATTTACGAGTTATTTGTAAAACTTACAATTATGTTACAATGTTACCTTTTTAATTGTAATATAAGAAATATATCTCATTTGTTTTTAACAATCTCGAGACATTCTTGGCTTTTTAGAGAAAGAAATAAAAGCGCATACGACGTAAGGAGGGCAAGCGAAAATAATAAGGAGCGAAAGCCATTTTCGTATGAAGCAAATTTTCAAAGCGTATGAAAGCTGCGAAGTGAGTCAGTAGGATACGTCTGAGAAACACTCAAGAATTTTTCCCTCTACCCTCGATTTTACATGGACTGCTTAACATTTAGAGCGACGGCACGTCATCTCACTGTTGGTTTTATGCAAAATGCTTCTAGCTGTTTGCCGACACGTTAACGTAGGTACATAATCGGTTTAGAATATATATTGTTAAGCCAGTAGAACCGGCTTGCCTAACAATCAGTAAATAAATACATAATCCCCTCGAAACGCGGCCAGGTTCGAAAATATGACCGAATAATAATCGTGCCAACAAATTAGCCCATATGTATTTGAAGAATCATTATAAATCCTTACTAAATATGCACAAATGTACTCAATATGCTTTCATTATAAATCTATTATCAAATTTAGCAAGCTGCAAAGTTATTATATTGAATAACAATTAGACTGAGTAACAACTTAAAAGGGAATAAATAATAAGAATATAAATAACGACTTTTATCACACAATTTTTAAAAAATAATAAAAGTTATAATCAAAAATACGAAAATTGAAAAATATATTATGCTTTATAATTGTGATTAATTTAAATTTAATTGCTATTTGTTTAAGAGTATGGATATCAGTTATAGTTATTTAAATATTTTATAAAATCCAGTTTGATTAATGTGGATCTATGTGTTCTGTGTATATATGCTTGCGCCTGTGTGTTCATGCGTACATGCTTATTTATTAGCGAGAAATTCTGAATAAAAATCGCAGCAAAAGAAACATTACATTATTCACAAAAGCCATATATTCAAGACCTATTTTAATATTATCTTTATATTACTTGAGATTTTCTAAAATAAAATTGTAATAATGACAAAAGGAAACACTCTTTTTATAAAATATAAATAATTAGATGTTTTAATATAACACAGAAAATAAAATAAAGTATCTTTTATTAAAATACAATAGAATGTGAATTATACATTTATGTTTCTGGACATACAATGTTATCTTTCTACATGGAATCGCTATCAATTATATAAAATGTCACAACAGAGAATAAATGGAAAATGTACAGCAATATACGATTAAGCTCGTATTTATTTTCGCCCGCGTCACGTCCATTAAAAATGATCAATTACACATGATGATAGCTCATATTTAATCAAAAAGAAATTTATCTGAGCAAAAAAAGAAATACTTTTTATAAAAATATATATTTAGAGAGATATTAGACCGTTAATGTATAAATTTAAGTTAACCTGTGATTGATCTGAAAAGCCTTCTACGGTCATAGCTAGATCTTATTGCTTTATTTTTACTTATGTGATTTGTTTACATTCTTCAAATTCATCTGAATGTGCGCCGAATTGGTTTTCCGGTCATAACACAGCCGTAAGACGAATAAGAATAAGTAATATCACAATAATTAAATTGAAAATCAATTTAATCACGTTTGATTTTAATAACGTTTGATGCCGACTTGCATCCAAATATCGAACCCATCCTCCCCTGAAAAAAGCAATAAGTTCTTTACAGTTTTTTCAGGGGGGAATGGGTTCGATATTTGGATGCAAGTCGGCATCAAACGTAATTAAAATTAAACGTGATTAAATTGATTTTCAATTTAATTATTGTGATATTACTTATTCTTATTCGTCTTACTGCTGTGTAATGACCGGAAAACCAATTCGGCATACATTCAGATAAATTTGAAGAATATAAACAAATCACACAAGTAAAAATAAAGCAATAAGATCCAGCTATGACCGTAGAAGGCTTTTCAGATCAATCACAGGTCAACTTACATTTAAAAATATATATTTGTTGACAAAACTAAAAAAAAGATATTTAATTTCGCAATAATCCTAACGTATTATTTTTTATTATATTTTTCATTTTTTAAATCATATTTCCATAAATTTATTATATAAATCTCTTATATTGCATCTTTGTCGGAATCACATTCAACGCTCACTCAGTATAACAGATAGATAAAATAACAAATATTGATTTCAAACATTTGAAAAGCTATCTTCGACAGGAAATATGGACTTTAACATCCGCGCCATGATACGCCAAAGCAAAGGAAATCTGTTCGCAGAGCAAAATCCAAGAGAAAGAATCGCTGTAGTGTTTCGATAGAAGATCGGATTTAACTCACGCATCAATCCAAAAAACTCGCTCAAAGATAAATATAAGAAAATAAATCGCCGGTTGATGTGTGTCAGTTGATAAAACGATTCTTCAATCGCCAACAAAATCAAATCAAAATGACAGCAGAAAAAAATATAAGATTATTTCAGTAAGAATTAATAAATGAGAAAAAAGAGAAAAGAAAGAGAATGAAAATTACGATCACATACAATATAATAATTAAATTATATCAATTTCACATATTCAATAAAAAAATCCATCATAAAACAATACAAAATTATAATTGCAGCAGTATTTTGGCATAAATATAATGTGCCGCGGATACAACTTACGTTCTATTATTATAATATGTACGAACTACAAGTTAATTTCGTTTGATATTTCGGTCCTAGAGACATCGATGCACTCATGCAGCAATTATTAGACCGTTTCGAGGATCATATTCGCACGATATCTGCAATATGTATAGACGTCATGAAACATCTGATATCGCCCATCAGGCATATCACTCAACGAATGTCGGTGCCCCAGGAGAGCAAACCCAGAATGGTACGGAAACGTGACGGTTAGGTCCGGTTATCAAATACGAGACAGAATAATGTTTGCCACTAAGCTTTCATTAGCATCCTCGTCAATTATTAGATCTCATTTCATCGAGTAGCATCAATTTGATGATTGTAATCAAAACAATTTAATCAAAATTAATTGGATTCATTTACATTTACAAAATATATTGTTTTAACATCGAAACATTAAGCAAGTTGGTTAATTAAAATTTAAGTTAAAATTAATAATTAGTAATTAGTTAAAATATACCTGTTCACGTAATTACATCTCCATATTATATTATATTGTTTGTTATTAATAATAATTTTCTATAAATTAATATGACTTGTAGGCACAGATGTCGGTCAATAAAGTCCAACATGGTGCAAATAATATATGCCACTATTTATATTAATTGTTATACGCAGTAGAATAATATTAGTAGTTTCTATTATAATTTTTACCATTTTAAATTTTTACTATCTTAAATCTAGTTTTATTCACTAAATTACGATTTTTTTTATAATATTAATTATTTTTTATCACAGCTAGAATACAAAGTACTCAATTTTATTTTAAAGAATGATAAATAAATATGATGAATATCAAAGCTATTTCAGTTCTTTTCAAACGTTCCTTACAAACTCAATCTTCTTCGACGAAATCGATTAGTAACTCCATGCACGTGGAAAATTCTTATTAAGACGACAAGTTCTCATGGTCAAGTCGATAAACCTCATTAAAAGAGGATGGCAAATTACGCAAGGACTTTTATAGGGTGGTACACCGATCGATAATTGCGTAAGCATGATAGACTTATAAATTGGCTTGGTAATAATAGACCTGCAATAACTATACATATAATAGAATATTCGCGCCACCTGTACGTAATGCACATTTGTGCAAAAAGCTTGATAACATTTTAGTACTCAGAAGCTCATACATGTTTTATAAATACTTTATTAACAAAAATTTTTTATAAGACACTTAAAATCAATTAATATTTATGTTATATTTATGTTAAATATAGTCTATTTTTAATAATTACTTTTTCACAAAAAAAGTTAACTATTTTTATCAATCATCATCCAATTGTAATTATTTTACTATTGTACTTTTGGACAATGTACGTATATTCTCTTAAAATTCAAAACTTATATACATACACATTATATACAGACAATTTAATTATTTACAAAACTAATCAACTAGAATCAAAACTAATTAACAAAAATTTTTAATACATACAAATTGAAATAAGAACGCCTTCTACGATTAAGCTGGATCTTAGTGCTTTTTATAAATTTTACTTGTTTGATTTTTATATACCTTTTTTCAAATTCAACCGACT
Organism: Solenopsis fugax; assembly: GCA_003595255.1. Classification (NCBI taxonomy): domain Eukaryota; kingdom Metazoa; phylum Arthropoda; class Insecta; order Hymenoptera; family Formicidae; genus Solenopsis; species Solenopsis fugax. The sequence goes on along the minus strand of QKQZ01001301.1, from coordinate 15,217 downwards.
ACGCGCCGAATTAGTTTTCCGGTTAAATTTGAAAAAAGGTATATAAAAATCACACGAGTAAAATTTATAAAAACCACTAAGATCCAGCTTGACCGTAGAAGTCGTTCTTATTTCAATTTGTATGTATTACATTAACGGTCGAATATCTCCAATTTTAAAAATTTTTAATTTCAAAAAATGTTGCAAGCGTAATAACAAAAATATTAAGAAAGATAAATATTTCAGTGATGAATTCGTCTTGTTGCTCTTGTGCGCGTAATTAGTTGCATCCAATATTGTTCTTTTTTTCCACAAAAACAAATTGCTGCAATGTCGTTCTAATTGCAAATCGGCGAGCGAAAATAAGCGAGGACAACGTCGAAGCGCGTCGTACATCGTGCTTGACAACCTTAACGTCTCATCGTTCTTTTCGCGCAACGGAAATTTTATTAGCTTCCACGAGACGCTCCCATTGGGACGCAAAAGTGATTTATTCTTCAGACAGATGGTGAGAGGGGACTATGACGTCGACGATAGACAATGTACATATATCTCAAGGTAGGGTACGCTATTATACAAGCTCAAGTACGCAAATTTTGCTTTTGCCTTACAGTCTATAAGAATTTACAAATAGTAAAATTATAATACATTTACCGTTAATTCGCCATTCTTCTCCGGATTATCTTCACATATTACATTTTATAAAAATTAAAAAATGTCAAGTCAAACAAATCAAAAAACATAGTAGACAAAAAAAGATTAATATACGAGTATATATCTTCTCTTTTAAATCAATCCTTCATGACTGAAGACAGTGGTCATACATGCTCTCATACATGCTCCATGGTAACTGTCTTGGGAAAGATACATACTCTCGGTTGTTGCCATTGCCTTCAGAAAGATGGTGATCAATTATACATCTGATATGTTCCGGGTGAAACTTGACCGCATCTTTGACACAGAGAGCAAATGTGCAATATCTTATGCCAAAATTACGAGTATTATTTACACAATATGTATCTTAGCAAAATAAAAAATAATTTTACTTATGAAACACTAAAATTTTAAAAATATTTTACACGTAGCTTTGTATTATTTAAGTCTGATTTCATTCTGTACGTCGAATTTCGAGTAGGTAGCAACATGAGTTGTTCTGCATAAACTACTATTATACTTTAAAACGTGTAATGGCGACAAAAAATAGCAGGCATGAATAATATTTTACGATCGTTATGATAAGTGATTATTAGCGAGTACAATAAATATCGGAATAATTTTTTATCAAAGTATGTACACATTTCACGCGATTGTTCATTCGAATTAAGAATCGATAGAATCGTTAAAAAATAGAAATTATACATAATATAAATTATCGTTTTATGATACATTCATATATTCACACGTAGTAGTTATTTATTTAGCAATGCTGGTGTTCAAATGCATCCTGCATAATGTAAGTGTACTTTAAATTTTTTTCTTCTTTTCTTTAAAGTTTATGAATATAATTAATATAATTTTGTTATTATTTTCATATTGAAAACATGGTATAAGTATTGTGTATTGTCGAATTATACTTAATTATAATTTGTATTTTATTAAGCAAGGCATTCGGCATTTGTTTTATACAAAGATCAGTTATATTTCATTCACATTTATCCTCTAAAATGTTATATATTTCTATGCAAATTGCACACAGTTGCGCAGTCTTTATTCATTTTTATCTTCTGATATATGATGTGTTACTGCGGATGAAAGCTCGCTGTACTACTCAAGTACGATATACTCAAGACAGGCAGTAACGCGAGACGCTCCGTGTATCATGAGTTTTCCTTGATGACTTCTTTTCATTAACAGTTTGCAAATACTGATCCGTCTGATAATTTAAGTTTTACTATTAATGTTCTGTCCAAGGTATAACAGCTATTTATTGAAATAAGTAGTTCGTGCGAGATAGTTTATATTAGAAGAAAAAACTAAAATAATAGAGCGGTAGAGAATTATAAATTACCGTTTCATTGAAATAACTGCGTCAATAATTATCTCTAATACGATGCTATCGTTACTCAGATTTATCTTCGATATGTCTCGTATTAATGACTCTTGCGCTTCAATTTCTTACTGATTTAAAATATATATTTATTACTATTAGATTTTCAGCATACTATAATATGATCAATCATTGGGAATTGAGAAAACCCGCTATTTTGTTAATAATATTCCGCCTAGTAAATTCTTTACAGTTTTTGGAATAAGGGGGAAGAATCGTATAGATGCTTGTTGGCATCAAAATTATTAAATTGATTAACAATTTAATATCGAGTTATCACTTTCCTGATTTTATTTAACAACTTTGTTTTAAGTTCGACAAACATGTGGCGCGTAGTTTGGGAGAATTTGTAAATGTATATAAATTCACTTAGGGAATTATTATTTGAGCACTAAGATCCGCTTTCGATCAATATAGGCCATTTCTTAATTTGAAATTTGTTAATAGATTTCGCAATAGTAATAGGATATTGATTATAATATTTCGCTTATTCATAAGATTGGGCATGATGTATGACACTACATTGTTACACATCGTATTCGTAAGTTTCAAAATAGCTTTCATTTTATAAAATAATGGATCTATGAATATTATAGTACACTAGGTACGAATTTATTCATCCATAAAATTATAATCTTATAAATTCATTACCTTGAAATTTGAATGGGAAATTTCTTGAACTGGTAAGATAGATGAATCTAAATATTTAACTTGGAATTATCGTAAAAAATCGTATGTCGATCTAAAATATATAGAATAAAGTTTTTCGTTATTAATTATTGATCAGTTTTTATTTATTTATTTTATTTATAATATTTATAGTTTTTATTTATATACACTACTCTCAAAAAAAGTTAAGGATTCACTTTTCTCAGTAAATTTTTCAAATGATTTATACACATACACATACACATACACATGATGTGTACATGATGTGTAAAATTCGAGCGAGCAACCTCTTTGTAGTGCACATCGGGTTACACAAATGCTGGCAGTGCCGAAATCATAAAAAAACAAGAGTTACTTGAAATTGCGATATCTCGCTAAACAGAACAAAGGTATAGAACAAAGTTTTTTTTTTTCATTTGAGAAAGCAAAATTCACACTTTGAGATGACAATTGAGAACATCAAGAGGCTATTATATTTTAATTGTCATATTAAAGTTTTAATTTATTAAATTTTCTAATTTAATTATTTGACATGTTTGTCAAAAATAAAAACAAAATAAAATAAATCTGTAAAAAAAATAATATAAATGTAAAACGCTGAACATTTTTGACAAAACTTTTATTCTTACAAATATTAAAATATTTATATACAATTTGGAAGATATAAAAATTAACAATTGTTTTTTCACTATATTCACACTTCTTTACATTTCGAACGTCGTAAAGTAATAATTTTAATAACTTAAGTATCAATAAAAGGCTTGTTTTAAATAGCAAAATTAAGACGTAATGTTTCTCGTCATATAATTTGATAATATTCAAATCATAATTCCTAAATACACAATATAAATCTTATAATAGATTTTTCCCTATTAATTTTTTAAATACATTTTCATATAAAAACGTAAACTTCTATTTTGATGATATCTATTTAAGTATAAGCTATTAGTACAGCTAAGTATAGCAGAATATTATAATACATATACAATATGGTCGTACTCTAAAAGATTTTAAGAAGAGATTTCACACACTATTTCAAAATAAAAACCTTATATAACTATATATCTGAAACGGCTTAGCTTTAAAAATTCAGGGTGTCAAAATGGAAAAAAAAATTTTTTTAATACCGAAAACAACTCTGGGAGTTATTTTGATGAAAATTGTATGTTTGGAGAAGAAACATAAAAGTAATAGATTTTCAGAATATTTGAAAAAACAAAATTTTTCTTTCAATTTTGACATTCTATACCTTAAAACTAAATCCTTTCGCACTCATATTGAATTAGCATGAGAAATCATCCCCTAAAATTTTTAGAGTACTTAATGACTACTCTATATGTTTTCATATTTATATATTATGCATAATTTATATAATAATTTACATATTTAACTATTTTGGTAGCAAGATGCAAAAGTTAACTGTTTCTTATTAAACTGCAAAATAATTAATATGATAATTACTAACTCACATCGCAAATAGAATAAAATAAAATATGGATCATAACAGCATACATTTTCCAAATCCTAAATTTTACTGAAGTAAATTTTTCATAGCTTTTAAGGATATTTTATTTATCATTACTAACAAATTATTGATTTATAAGAGCTTACATACATAATAGTTAAAATAAAAGATCAAGCAACAAACCGAGATAAATAAACGTAATAAAAATTTATTGAATGGGAAATTAATAAAAATATCTTAGCACTTTAAAAAGTAAAAATGCCTTAATGAGTATTTTCAAACGTTACACGGAAAGAACAATTTTGCTGAAATACAGATATGAAACTAATTATGTTGAACATTTAAATATTAGTATAGGATATTTAACTTAATTGCTAGAATGTCAAAACTACTTGCAGCAACATTATCATGTTTGGATGATCTATATAATTATTTTCATAATCCAACATATAATTATTTTCTGATCTGTACCTAACTAAATTCTTAGATGCTGCAATAAAATTATTCTTTCCGTGTATAAGACGTGACTAAAGAAAACGAGATTAGATGCAACACCCTTTTCATTTAAGATATTTACCATGTTATGCCGCGGTGGCTATGCCATATAAGCGAAATTGCAAAAAGTAAGATGAGTTTAGGCGTATGCTGTGGTTTCATTGAATCATAACCAGCAATGCATCCGGGACGTGGTTGGAATAAACTCTCGGCGAATTTTACATATATCGCAATCGCACGGATGCTATAGACGACAACTGGCGTCGCCATGACGACCTCAATGTACAGACGAGATACTCCACCGTTTGTAATCCGTCGAGATTAATCTGGATTTTTTGCTAGATGATCGCGCCCCGGATTGCAGTACTCGACCATTTTTCACGGACCATTCGTTCCCAGAGATGCTCCTCGCCGCAATTTCGAAATACCGCGATTCATTAATAGGTGTCCCGATGCGCGATGCATGGTTCGTTCACAATTCCCAATTGGAAGACTGACAGCGAATCTGCAATTACGTAAAAAGTTAAAAACGTGCACGATCGAGAGATATTTAATATCACAGAAGTCTTGATTTCATTTTTAGCAACAGATATTTTAATTAACTTGATGTTTTAATTAACTAATAAAATTGAATTTTTTTTAAGCTAAAATATTGGGGAACATTAACGATCGAAACGAACAAGATTTTCTCGATTAAATTTTTAATGTACAAAGAAATAATTTTATCATTACAATTTCCACACTCGAAACTCCGAATTATATTTCATAAGTAAATATATGTAGAATAGGTATTTCTCGCTCAACAGTTCTTGCACACCCGCCGGAGTGAACAAAAGCGCACAAAGGCGCATAGAAGCGTAACAAGTTCGAACGAACTTGTGTACTCCGAATCGAAATTGCACGTGTACTCGATTCAAGATAAACATCCACAACCGCGATATTGCGACTATTTCCAACGGCCGCAGGAAGCCTTCGAGAAACCTTGAGCGCGCTTTTTCAGGAAGGACGACAATTGCAGGGATGACGATAAAAAGCTGTAATGACGTTCCTTTAGTTGAGCTCGCGCGTGATTTTAGTTGCATATACGAGTATATATATATATAAAACGAAACGTTGAGTGAAATTCAAAAACAACGTCAAGGGAAAGACCCCGTGATAAAGGAGTCTCTTTCCTCGACTGTAAACTCCTTACTGCATGATATCAGAACAGTGGCCTTCTATGGAATTGCCACAAGGGCTCTTGATGAATGCGCTTGTGTCTGTAACGCGTGTTTATAGAACGTTATCGAGGAAACTGCTGCATTGCATGTCCGACGATCCCGTATGCTGCCGCAAATGCAAGTGCTGTCACTTACAAAGCTCTCTGTTAACTGCTTTAAACTGCGATTCAGCACGTTCGCAAGTTGTTGCGCTGAGCTTTAAATCTCCCGTCTCTTCGCAGAAAAGAACGAAAGAAAGATAGGGCACGCGAATGAAGAAATTCTTCTTCGGCGAGCGATCGCAGGCATTCTAAATAGAAATAAAAAATTTCTCATTAATACAACGAATACTTTACCTATGGTCGTTTTGTTTTCTTTCTTTTTTTCTTTGTTTGTTGGGAAAAAACTTTTATGTCATTACAGTTACAAAGATTGTATGATTCGAATGCAGATCTTGTAACCTTGTTGTAGTCGTTTAATTTCCTGATGTTGTGCAAAGAGAAAGAAAAGAAAAAAAACAGCCATCGAGCTTTTATTCTGATATTGGCAGCAGCCAACGTGGAGGATAATAAAATATGTACAGTTCAATGATAGAACTGTATTTCATTTTTTGCGTACTTTATCTCATTCATTCGTCCTCTTCATTGTTCATTCATGTTGCATTCATGTTTTATCGACAGCCGCCCCCTCTCCCACCAACTCGTATTTGTTATCTATATAGTTTAATTAAGCATTGCGACGCACTGTATTCACGGTTAGTTTTTACACGACTGCAGCTTCCATTTATCCCACAATATATATTTTCATGCATATGCATGTGCCCAGACGCCTATGCAAATCCTTTCTGACCCTTAATATGGTCTACCTTAGGATGAAAATATGGTTACAATATGTGCATGATAAGTCGTGCCGCGTAGCATCGAGAAATAGACGCTATTAGTATTCCCTTTCATTATTCTATCATTATTAAGAAATAATACCTGTATACTTTATACATATTCAGAAGGAAAAGCTTTGCTATTTTATATTTATCGATTTATAACATTAATTGTCAATATGCTGCTACAATACGTGTAGTATAAATCCTTCCAAAAAAGCATATAAATATATATAAATAAGCATACTTTTAGTGTTACTTAAATATATAACATGTGATTTTATGAAAAAATTATTCTGCGTTTTATTGAGAGATATAATGAAATATGGCATCTGAAGTAAGTAATGATTTGAATGTAGACAACGAAATTTAATAATAAATATGCGGTGAAAATGCACATCGTTATTTTCATAAAATATATTGTTATGTAGCACATATACAAACCATAAAGCTCGTAATGTAACTTTGTAATTCCGAAACTCATACAGGCGGATATATCACTTGCATTTTACGAGGGACTGTAATTTCATCGCACGACAAAACGCAAATTTCACAGATATTTTACAAATGTGTTTCAGACAAATAAAATTTTTTAATATTTATACAAGTTAAATTTCATTGTATATGATTTTTGCATTCAAATTAAATTATTATTATAACTTTAATAATAATAATACGCATGGAATATTTTCATATTTTCGTATAAATAATTATTTATTTAGAAATATATTTTCCTATAAAAATCACGAAAATTTATTTTATTATTTGCGGTTGCGTATTCTGTTGTTATAAATCTATGCAGCGTTCGAGAATTTTAAAAATATTTTATAATATTCGATTTTTTATCTCATTTCTTTGCAATTTATAATAATAAAAATGTCGTATTTTTAACGAAAAAAATCTCATTGCATAATTTTCGTATCCCATACGATAGAAATGACGTTCCATTGTGCTACAACATATTGTAAAGATATACAAACGATATATAAACCTAGAGCTGACTAAATTGATGTTGAGAGCAATGATGAGAAAAGATCGATTTCTCGTTTCCAATATCGAAACAAATTTCGAAACTAATAGAAGTTTGTGGTACTGATACTCGTTACAGAGGAGAATATTCGAGATAACTTTGAGTTTGCAATATTCACATTTAAATATTGCGTAAATTATAAAGTGCGTTTATATACCTACATATAATCGTAAGAATATTCTCATGTAATATCTATATAATTGCTCAAGTATGTTTTAACGTAATCCACAATTTATAACGGATGCTTGTTAGCGTATAATTTACACTAATGTGATGTATGTTAACAGACGTGTATTAAAATAATGAAGTTATTATGACATGTTAATTTATAAATAACACGACATATAATATATTGAAAGTATAGAGAATATTCTCAATTATGGTAAAATAATTCTTCCAATAATCTCCATATTATCATCGGACAATGTGCTACTATGTGTGGATGAGAGAGAAAGATTTAATTATATTTATACGAAATACTATTATCATAAAAATTAAAAGCATTTAACCATTTTTTAAGTACACTTTATGATCCATAACTCACATCAGAATTCAAAATAGAATCGATATCGATTCCATTATCATTTCTCGCTAGGTATTTATAATTTTGTATTACAAATTATATATTGTGTAACACAATAGAATACTCAGAAAATGTACATACGTATATAAAATACATATTAAAACACACGCACGCATTTATAAAAATATACAATATATAAAATTATAAATAGAATTCTATACTAAAATTTGTAGATTATAAATTATCAATGGGTGTTATACGTTTCTGAGTGGGCTTAAGCAAAATACGATTATGTCTTTCAAGAGATCAATATAAAATTCGCAATGATAAAGTTCGCCATAAAATTCCGTTTCAAGTATTTTAAAAGTTTCGAGTGGGTTGTATAAACTTCTCGAAGCTTTCAGTACTTAGAGTATCTAAAACTAGGAAACTTTCAAGTGCCTTAAAAATCGGAAAATTGTCAAAATCTCTTCCTAGAATCGATATATGTCTTAATGGTAAAATCCTAACAACTGTTTTCCTAAGCTTCTGAAACGATGAATTACCTAGCTTTACGAAACTTTTAGATCTGCTACATCTCAAGATACTTAATAACATCGACATATAATCAAGCACAGCTTAATAGAGTAATTAAAACGTCAAGACTTACTAAAGATGCTCGAGACAGCGGAATAATCAGAATCTGCAAAGAGTAAGAAAATTTTTAAATTAAAACTTATTAATTATCTTTCTATTAATATGATCCTAATATATATTTAAATATGTGTAATCTTTCTATCAACTTGTGATTATGTAATACAAAAAATCTAATTTTGAAAAATCTAGATAAAAGAATTCATCGAATAACTATATATTTTTTTCTGTTTTCAATCTTTATGCAAATTAATTTAAAAGTTTACTATCGATCAAAGGGATAGAGAATATTAATTTTTTCTATGTAAAGCAAAACAATACCGTATCATCCAGGATAAAAGAAGAATTCGCATCGTGCTGCAGCGCAAAAACGAAGTATTAACTATGGATCTATATGTATAATAAATGTATATAAATCCATAATTAATACCAGACAGATAAAACAAATATTTTACACAATTGTATTTTTAAATATTTTGCAATTTTATCATAAATCGAACATTTATAATAAAATATGATATTTTTTTATTTAATACATTTTATAAAATTTTAAATGAATACCTTTCTATTTGATTTGCACACATGTATATACATATAAAAGCAAAAAATAATTTTTGTCTTAAAAATAATAATTCTACAAAACAATCTAAGCAATATAAATTTATTTTATATTGTTTCAATGTTATATATTACTTTCTTCTTTAAATATCCGGTATACATACAAAATCACTCTTGTCGCGAGACTTTTGTTTGAAATAAAATATCACGTCCCTATAACTTACTGTGAATCGGCTTTCAATAGATCTTTGTAAGTTAATTAGTGAAGTTACTTGACGCTTGGTAAATACAAGCGCGAAATTGAAGAAATCCACTTTTATATAGGAAGCGACAACTCAAAGCTGAAGATTAAATTTCTTTAATCTTGGCAATTGCTCTTATGACGCGCATTTAGTTTATCAATGTTCATTATATTTCCAAGGTATTTTATTTCCAAGAACAATTTTTTGTTCTAGACAATTTAGAACAGACTCATATTCACTGAAAAACAAAAAATAAACCTTTTTTTGCCTTAATGTTTAATAAGTCATTTTTTATACTTACCTACATTCGTGTTTAGCAGCCAAAAATACATATAAGAAATGACTTGTTATATCTTAAGGCAAATTTCGTGTTGTTATCTCAAATTACTGAGTGTTACCGATAACTTTTAAAATTTACGCATTACGCTCATCAACAGCAAACGTCGTAAATTTTATTCTATATTATTTTAATCCCGCAAAACACACATATCGAAAATGATTTTGACGATACTGTTAAACAAAGGTTGGTATCACAATTTAATTAATTCAATCAATTTGTAAAAACGTGGGTACGATGAAATATTGCAAAATGTACATATTGTACATATTGAAAATGATTGTACCAGTTTCTAGTATAATTACTTTGTATAGCATTATTGAGAATTCTCCGGCTTTAATTTGATTATTCACCGAAAAATTTTCATTTTAATTATAATGGAAAACTTTCAATGAAAAGTACGATTAAGGCATATTTTTTTTTAATTTTTGAAGCATTATTTAAAGAGCCTTTCTCAATTTTCCAACAAATATAAATTTTTGAAAAATTTATCAAAATTTCTGTTTGCCCTGTTTTATTGAAATTCTTTATATTAATAAAAATATATGTATGTGTTTGTTATCGTTATATTTCTTAATGTCCAACGTTTAAATTGAAAAAAATTTAGTTACTATAAAGTTGTTCATTTTTATAAAAATTATAAGCGATTAAAATTAGGTATGCCATTCCCAGTGTATTGTTTTTGTGATGAAATAAATAATGTGTCATTCTAAAGTTAAACAAAAATATAAATTTGAAAAAATAAATAACAATAATCATTTATATTCATTAGTTTCCTCTAAATCTATATTAATGTGTTTTTTTCATGAATCACGCTAAATAACTTATCATAAAATTTTGTAATCGTCCTTCAATGGGAAAATACAATATTGACGCATCAAAAATTAAAATACAATTTTTTTCATTTTGGCTCAGTTCAGATGAGATTCTTGAGTTTACAACAATCAATTTCACGAATGTCAATCCATTCTTATATTGCATCAATCAAATCTTGTATTGTTTTATTTCCTTCAGACAAGTAAACAATTCATAAACTTATATAATAGATTCGGTGCTCCCATTGAAGACAACATTAGTAAGAAAGGACAATAATTGGTCAGAGACTCTCCTTGTTCAATTATATAGTTGAAGAAAAAGAAAGAGGAAAAACACTCTTGCGTTTTTCTATCCTATATCACCTCTATACAGCGTAATGTGTGTCATGCAAAGCACGCATATCAATCCTTCAATGTTGTCTTCAGCTGCCACGTATGTCTATTATGATTGTGTTTCAGTATACACTTCCAGTAATAGTTTTCCACATCAGACCAACTTAGATCATATTGATCCAAACAATAATTTTGAATTATTTGTAAACAATAAACGGAAAAGATCAACTCTCTAAAAAAAGTTGATAGTGAGGACTTATCGGCCAAGTAATGCTGTCAGTTATGTTTCGTATTGCGACAGATGAAAATCGAACGTATTATCAGTGACCTAGTTGATCTGGCGAAGTTTTTTCTTCTAAAGTGAAGCATGTTTTTTTTGCTACTTTTAGCTTTTATTTTAATATATAATGTGAGTAAAAAATTTTTAATTATTTTTATCACAATAGGCATAAAAATTTAGAATAGACTCATATTCAAGATGGGAGAGCCTTCTGTAAAGAAAATTGAGCATTCTTTACGCGAGCGATCGTAAAATTTATTTTATGGCTTTCTGATAATGAAATTGACGGTAGAAAGATTGAGGATGAATGAGATGACAGAAAAGATGCCAACAAAGGTTTATAACTCATATGCAAGCTTGTTTATACATTAACAGTTGCCTAATTCCTAAAACATTGAAATTGACCATACGTAAAATCTTATAACTTAAAGATAATGTATGCGCTGATACAATGGGAAAAAACGCTGTGCTTTACGTGATTGGAATCCATTAAAAACTTTTTATTTCTGTGCTTCATGCTAAAAAACAGTTTGCAAAGAGAATTCACTTTTGTAAAGAAGGTGCATCACACATGTAATGTGTTATAAATATTTTTTTTCTTCAAACTACTTTCAAATAATTATTTCTAAAATAAAAAATTGATTTTTTGCACAAAGTAATTTTTTTCTCTTTTCTATTATCTTTTTTCTTACTTTCTATAAACTAAAATTATTGATTTTCATGTCACCAAATTATACTTTTATTTCATTATACCTTTTTGAAACAGACATCACGTTACACTATTTTTTTCTCGTATGAACTAACCTTGGACTGTTTGAAGCTAAAAAGGGTATTTTATGCACAAATAAAAAAGCTATGAATTTTTTATTGTAACAATGCTTTTTGCAGATTTTGCCTCAAATTCGAATGTGTATAAAAAACGTTTTAGGTCATATAATTGTACAATCGTATTCCTAAATGTTGAAAGAATATATCAAAATTTATTCAGATTTTTAAAGCTGAAAAACTCTTTGACACAACTATTCGCTAGTAACCCAGTTGATCTGACTATTATAAACAGTAAAAAAATGAGATTACTCTGAGAAGAATTAAAATATATAATATACATAACGTAGACTAATATAGATATTCAGTATTGGTAGTGTATATCAGCCTAGTTAAGCTCATGAAACCACATCTCGGGTTTTCGGTGATTAATCGGGAAGCAGCCGAGCATATAGCACATTATCGATCCCTTATAGAGGAGGAGTCAATGCGACGCCACGGAAGTCGTCGACGAAGAACACCGTATGAATAAACATAGTGATTTATTTGCTCCCGTCGATCAAACGTCGATGTGAAGTAGTGCCACTTTGTGATCGCGTCACCCTCTATTCCGACTTGGCATCTCAAGAATGGCTCTTCTACTTCGATAAGACATGGCGATGTCATTTACGCGATCGGTGAACTTCATTAAAAGTTTTCACACATTTTCGAACGCACGTAAAATAACATTATCGTACCACTTTTTCTGCTTTTTTATAGAAAAACGTTTGAATTTCGGCGTACTCTTATCGTTAGTTATTTCATCATCTTGTTGTTTTTGCTACTTTACGGGCAGGAGAACGACGTGTCGTTGATAATTTATCGGAAGACGAGGACAATGATGACCGTACGCGCAAAGCGATTCGTGAAAAAGGTGACGACGGTTTGACATTGAGGCAGCATCAACGTCCAATCATATGAATTGATAACTGCTGTTCTTCACGCAGAGAAAATTCAATAAATTCTGAAGATACTCTAACCTCCGATCCCCAAGTTTGGATTCAATCAAGCCGATATGATCATTGAGCAATGACAAATCGAATTTGTAAAACTCGAGAATCATCTTCTCAAATTATGACTCTCGATTATCTTATCCGGATTTGATACGGCCAAAAAAATCAGATGTGCGGAAACAAAATCAATTAATGCATCAGCAACTTTCAAAAATTATTCGGAACAAAATATGTCCAATTTGCGTCTCATAACTTTCACGCAGAGACAATGGAACATGCGATTTCTATTTCACTGGCATTCGTACATGTTGAAGGTGCTGACATTCTTGCATTCAAAAGTACTCGTTGTTCTGATGAACAATGCGCAAAGAAAATCTCCAAATAATTGTGTAATCACATAGATTTCATAAATGAATTTAATAACAGAAATCGAACGTTTCGGCTCTAGCTTCGAGCCATCCTCAGCTTACAGATTCATCAAAATAGCGTTAAAATTGACAAATTAATATCCGCCGGTAATGAGGTTGAGGGCTTCCTTGTAAAGAAGTGACAGATAGTGCGAGTTGTTAGGCTCGAACAATATGCTCGCACTGTAGATAGAAATAAAAAGATCCCCAATATGTTAAATCAAGTAATATTTCAAGAAAAAAATAAAAATAAGAAAGAGGGAAGAAATTCACCTAATAAAAAACAGTAGTCAAAATTTATAATTAATGCACGAAAAAAGAGAAAAGTTAATGCATCAGAAAACGCTCAAAATTTTACTTATTTAATTAAAACGTCGCAGATACGAATATAATAAGTACTGTCACGTACGGTGGTCGAAGAGACACTAAGCAAGTAGATAGATGCTGCAGGTCAAACCGGTAATAGAATAATATAAATATACATGAAACATAAGATAAATGATATAAACAGAACAAATCATACATTATTGACGATAGACAAATACGCATGGTTCATTCTGTGTCAGATTGTAAATTATTGTAAATTATTTTCCTTTAATTTCTGACAGATTTAAAAATATTTTTTAGAAACTGTGAGCATCGACCACCTTAAGAATGTATATGACTAATGATTTTCCTTATTATTTTTCCTCCTTTGATTAGATAATTTTTAAGAACGAATTTCGAAATGATTAAGTCTGATTAGAAGATTGATTGATTTCTTTATTCTTTTTCCTCCTTTGATTAGACTCTTCTTAAGGGCGTATTTTGTTGTATTCCTCTATGATTAAGTCTGATTAGAAGATTGATTGATTTATTATTTTTTCCTCCTTTGATTAAATAATTCTTAAGAGCGAATTTCGTTATATCTCTTTGTTACACAGCCCTATAAATAGTGATCTCTGGAATGCAGCGGCAGTTCCTTAGTTCACGTACTACTGTAAACTACATATATATAATTGTTCTCTACAATTAAGTAATTATTATAAGAAAAAAAGAAATAAATTCTTTTATTTTAAACATTAAAATTGACAAATCTTACAAAACCTTGAAATAAAAACAGCTTTTTACAGTTTGAACAAACTTTGTAAATTTATTAAAGTCAAAAGGATTCTCTTTCAACTTCTTCTTGTAAAAATGTAGTCTATAAAATCTCTTGTCATAATTGCGATGCGTCATATCCCTGATAGCACAAAAAGGTTTCTACAACGTTGCAGGAACATTACATTGAAATCTTGAAACTGTTTCAGTTACGTTGCGTAATGTCTCTGAGACGTCTCTGCAGGATTGCAGAAATGTCAAAATGTCCGCTTCGGTTACATTTGCAACATTGCAGAGACATCTCAGAGACGGTTTTGGAATGTCTCGGTGAGGTTGCTGCAATGTTTTTGATTTCATTTGTAATATTGCAGATACGGGAAGAAATATTAATTAAAAAAATATATCTTATTAAATAATAATGATTTTTTTTTTGTATATAAATATAAATATATTAATAATAAAATAATAAAATATATATAAAATGTGCGCCC